>PITA01035694.1:0-10902 GCA_004023965.1 Spilogale gracilis | reverse complement strand
TGCCTCCGTCAGAAAGGATGAATACCCAACTTTTGTAGCAACATGGACTGGACTGGAAGAGATTATGCTGAGTGAAATAAGCCAAGAAGAGAAAGTCAAGTATCGCATGGTCTCACTTACTTGCGGTGCATGAGGGGCAAACTGGAGGACAGTGGCAGAAAGAAAGCAAATGGGAACTAGGGTAATCTAGGGAGGGAAAGGAAACAACAGAGACTTTGAATGAAAAGCTCTTTTTTTCTTTCCATTTGCTATGAGCAATAGATTTGCACAACAAAATGCTTCCAAAATCATGCTAATGATTCCTAACTCCTTTAATGGGATTCCCCTCCCCCATGTTTGGAAAACAAGTCACACCAACTTCTGAGGAAGAGAAATGCCTCAGAACCAAGCAGTAAATGTGCTCTTCTGGTAAAAGCTGAAATGAAAAAGCAGCACACCTGCTTCCAGCTGGTCTCCCCTCCTCCACATAGCTTACAGGGCCTTGCAATGTGAAGTCTCATCCAAGTCAAACAAGTAGCAATTTTAAAGTAGCACCTAAAGAGGAACTCAGGCAGGGTTTGCCAGCAAAACCCCAGACCCTAAAAGTTCCTGCTGCACAGGCTTTTTTATTTTCATTTCCTTGACCCATTTGCAGAGAGTTGTTACTGATGGCCGGCTCGGCCTCCCTGTACACAGCACACCAATAATAAACAGAGGCCAGCTGACACCCAGAGACACCTGCAGAACACTCACAGTGCCGGATTGTTCATCCAAGGGGAAACATTTTGACTGGGCTGGATGGGTAGTCATCCACTGGTTCAGTACACACACACACACACACACACACACACACACACACACAGAAGAAGTTAACCAACAACGCTCCTGAGGGCCTGCTGGACTGCCAAGAGAGCTAAAAGAAAAGAGCCGCTGACTGGGGGGAGCAGAGTGTGAAAGAGCCTCTGTATGCAGTCATCCCCTTGTGTCCCAAGCACTTGGATTTGCTGAAATTAATTTTGCAAAAGTTTGGTAGAAGCTGTATGCAATCCTTTGCACAAAGACTTAAAGGCATGGAGCTTATTATTCCAGTTTCTTAGGATCCAGCTTCTTATTTATTCATAATTACATATTTGCCAATGAAAATACTTTGTTGAAGGTCTGAGCAAGCAGGTGCATTCAAGTAACCTGAAAAGCCTTCACTAACATTTGAAAACTTTTCAGACCTGGGTTTCTTGGAATTGACAACAAAGGTCTTTTTTCCTTCCATGAATTCAAGTTTGAAATAGTTTTCTAAATAATCCAGAAAATAAGATTTAACTTGGTAACAGATCAATAGGAATATGTATAACATTTACATCATGTTCTGAAAGCAACTTATTTCAAATGTATTCAAATACAATAATTAACTTCTTTAAGGAGCCTGCTTGGGATTTAAAATATTCAGTATACTCAATATTTTTGATTAATGGTCATTCATAATAGGAGAAATAAAAGGAAGCTGATTTTTATAATTGTGTAGCTTTAAAAACCAGACATTAAATTCACTAACAGTATTTTTGAACTGGATAAAATATACAAGAGGGCATAACAATAGAAAAATATGAAACCTAAAGATATAACATCATATAACCAAGGGCCACATAACACAGGAACAGAGCGAGAATGGAACTAGATTCCAAACCTCTACTACAACATTCTATCTAGAATATTGTGCAGCCTATCTTGTGTATGCCTTCCTTTTGAATTTGTCAATGATACAGTCATCTTCTGTGAGAAAAACGGCTAAAAAATTAGGTACTACCTCTAAATTTGCAGTTTAGTGATTCTAGCATATTAAGTCTTTGGTCTCATTTTTTTTGTCTCACTAGCAAAGTGTATCTTTCTGATGTGCTTTAAAATCCCTTGCCTCAAGTCTTAAGAATTCAGATATCCTCTGCTTTTTGAAAGTTCTTATCACACCACATTAGTACCTATCTTAGTACCTATTTACAATAGACCTGCATTAGTACCTATTTACACTAACTGAAAGAAGTCTGAAGGTGATTTTTTGCTTTTCCAAAAAAAGGTAAAAAGTGCAAAAAGGATTCAGTGTCTTTTTTTCCGCCGACTGCTATAGACTCGAGTGCACACCCTGAGCAGGAGAGCCACCCCACCAAGCTCCTTCCCACAAACTACACTCAGCTTCTCAGCATCCAACCTTCACTTTTTGAGCATGTCTGTACACCTGTGCTTTATCTCAATTTATTTTGTACATGCATTAGGAAGATATGTTCTAAGGTATCAGAAAAGCCTAGAAGAGGTTATGTTTTGAGTCTGGGAATGCTTTAAAATGTTTCCCTATAAATTAATGGCAATTGCTTGTTCAATTTAGGCCATATCGGCTTACAGAAGGTGTCATAGGAACACCCTGCTTTTGGATAGCAGGGGAAATCTGTTGTCCAAACCACTTGGGCAAGAGAATACACCAGCTGTGGTTTAAGCTGCAAGCAGCTGCAGAAAATATGTGAGAACTGAAGCTGGAAAAAAGCCAGTTTGCCTCAGAGTCCCACCTGGACCTAGTTAGCACCTCCTCCCTTGCCCTAACCCCAAACACATGCCCTTAGGACTCCTGAGGGACAGAGATGGAACCTGGAGAGAGTAAGAGGCTTAGGTCCTAGTTTGGGTTAACAACATTGTTTCAAAGGCCTTCTATTGCCTGTTTCACCTTCTTTTGGGTTTCCTCTGCCTCCCACACCTCTCCTCTTGGTTCCAGCAGATGACTGAAATCAGTTTAGCCATTTCAGTCTGAAGTAGTCCCTGCTATATATTAATAAATCAGAGACTATAGCATTTCCCCCATATTGTCTTTTTATGTTTTTATGAAAGAAGGCCAAGGGACATACCAGAGACCTTCTCTCAGTGCATGTAAACAGAGCAATTTAAGTG
Organism: Spilogale gracilis; assembly: GCA_004023965.1. Lineage (NCBI taxonomy): Eukaryota > Metazoa > Chordata > Mammalia > Carnivora > Mephitidae > Spilogale > Spilogale gracilis. The sequence goes on along the minus strand of PITA01035694.1, from coordinate 7,998 downwards.
GTAAATAACTGGATTGGTACAATTCTTATATAGGTACATTAGTTCAGCAATTGAGAAAAATTTCTGTGTTCCTACTCTTCTGATGCTTACCCTTAAATAAAGATACCCTTGTTCTACTACCAACAGCCAAAATAAAGATATCAAATTTCCTTTAGAAGTTCCAGGAGCTTTATTATATATTCATTTATTCATTTAAGAAATACTGAGTACTGTTGCTTATACTGACTGAATCTGGTAATGGGTTAAGTATTCCGTACTGGTTATGTCACTTCAGCTTTATGGCAATGCATAAATTAAGTACTTTCATCATCCCTCTTTTCTAGATGAGGAAACTGAGGTTCACAGAGGTTAAGTGAGGTGCCCAAAGTTATCCACCTAAGAAGTTATATAGTTAATATTTGAATAGTCTCTTCCAAAAATGTTAATTATTGGATCTAAGCACCAAATGTAGGAGAGTTCACTGTATAATTCTTAGAATTTCTCTGCCTGTTTGTAAATATTCATAATAAAAGGTCAGGAGAAAAATCACTTTTATTTTCATTCCTATGAGGCTCTCATTGATATATCATGGCACATGTGATATTTATTTAGAGCCACATTATAAACTCAAATGCACAATTAAGATATTCCCAGATAAACAAAGTTAAGGGAGTTTGTTACCACTACACCTACCTTGCAAGAAATGCTCAGTCATCCTGCAAATTGAAATGAAAGGACACTACACAGTAATTTGAAACCATATGGAGAAATATAAATCTTACTCAATGTAAATATGAACATTGATGCTAAAATATTCACAAAATACTATTAAACTGAATTCATTTAAAAAAACTATGCATCACAGCCAAGTAAGATTTATTCTTGAATACAAGAATGGTTTAACGTATGAAAATCAATTTTCATAATACACTGCATAATAGAATGGAAGAAAAAACCCTACGTAATCATCTCAATTGATGCAGAAAGAATATTCGACAAAATTCAACAACATGGGCCTTGATCTCACAACCCTGAGGTCATGACTTGAGCCAAAATCGGGAGTACGATGCTTAAATGAGTGAGCCACCAGTCACCCCCAAATTCATTATTCTTTATGATAAAAACATTCAACAAGCTAAGAATAGTTAGAAAGTACCTCAACATACTAAAATCCATATGTTAAAAAACCCACCATAGGCATCACACTCAATAGTGAAAGACTGAAAGTTTTTTCTCTAATATTAGGAATAAGGAAGGGACAATCTCACCACTCTTATTCAACACAGTACTAAACTGGACCACTTTCTTACACCATACACAAAAATAAACTCGAAATGGATTAAAGATCTAAATGTGAGACATGAAACCATAAAAATCCTAGAAGACAACACAGGCCACAGCAACTTCTTTATAGATATGTCTCATGAGGCTTATTAACACAATGTAAAGGTAACCTACAGAATGGGGAAAATATTTGCAAGTCATATATCTGATGAAGGGTTAATATCCAGAATATATACAGAATTCCTAAAACTCAACAACAAAAAACCAACAGCAAGATTCAGAAATCAGCAAAGGACTTGGATAGACATTTCTCCAAAAAAGATATCCAAATTGTCAATAAGGACACGAAAAGTCCTCCACACCACTAATCATTAGGGAAATGCAAATCAAATCTGCAGTGAGATACAACCTTACACCCAACAGAATGGCTATCTACTATCAAAAACAAACAAAACCACTAAACAATATGTTGACAAGCCATAGAGAACTTGGAACCCTTGTGCACTGTCAATGGAAATTAAAATGGAGGTGCCTGGGTGGCTCAGTTGGTTAAGCGTCTGCCTTCAGCTCAAATTGTGATCCCAAGGTCCTGGGATCAAGGCCCTCATCAGGCTCCCTGCCTAGCTGAGAGCATGTTTCTCCCTCTCCCTCTGTCACTCCCCTTACATTTGCTCTCTCATTCTCTCTGTATCAAATAAATAAATAAGACTTAAAAGAAAAAATAAATTTCTAAAATGGTGCAGCTGCTATAGACAACAACAGTTCTTTAAGAACATTAAAAAACAGAATGACCACATGATCCAGCAATTCCATTTCTGAATACATACCCAAAATAACTGAAGGTGGGTTCTCAAGGAGATATTTGTATACCATGTTCATAGCAGCATTTTTCACAACAGCTAAAACATGGAAGCAATGGAAGTGTCCATTGATGGATGAATGGATAAGCAAAGCATTTCATATAGATATAATGAAATATTATTATTCTTAAAAAGGAAAGAATTTTGGATACATGCTACAACATGGTTGAACCTTGAAGATATTATGTGAAATAAGCTACAAAAATATAAATATAAATTCTGTACCATTTCTCTTACATGAGTTACCTAGAAAGTAAAATAATAGTTCAGAGGCTGAGGGAAGGAGAAAGTGGGAAATTACTGTTTAATGTATATAAAGTTTCAGTTCTGCAAGATTCAAAGTGTTCTGGAGATGGGTGTTAGTAAAGGCTTACAACAATATGAATATACATAATACCACTGAACTACATACTTAAAAATTGCTGAGATGGCAAAATTTATGTTATGTGTATTTTATAATAAAAAAGTCAAAAATACAAATGCTGAAATGTAGTCATTCAGCTATTCCAGAATATACTTTTTTGTAAAATATCAAATTTTTAAAAATGTTACAAGATTCTCAGTTGTCAAATAATGTTTGTGAGAATTATCCAGACCCCCATATTATAGCATGAAAAGCACTCAAATGAATAATCACAATAAAATATGATGTGTTGTATTATAAAGGAGACAAGTACATAGAAAAGTGATCAATCCTAGTCTAAGGGCAGGATAACCTTCCAAAGGAAGGTAAAGAAGATGAGGATTAATGGATATGTGTTTAAGGCAGAGGGAATATTTGTACATAGACCCAGAATCAAAAGATAGTCCAGCACATTCCAGGAATGAAAAATGTTGTGTTCTGAAATTGAAGTGTGGCACTCAAGTGCAAGAGACAAGACTGGAGGCTCAGGAAGGAACCAGAATGAGGAGTATCTTAAGTCACATTCGAGAGATCAGATCCTCTCAAAGGCAGAAGTCAGCCATTGAAGGGCTTGAGTAGGGAACTGGCATATTAGATGTCTGGCTACAACTTAGACGGAGCAAGCCTGAAAACAAGGAACTCTACTAATTATAGTAATCCAGGTAAGAGGTGATACTGGCTGGACTAAGTTAGTGGAGCAAAAATGGATTCAAGTGGAGGATAACCTTCAGCTAATTAACAAGTGGAAGTTAGAAAATGATGACTGTTGGGGCACTTGGGAGGCTCAGTGGGTTGAGCCTCTGCCTCTTGATTTCGGTTCAGGTCATGATCTCAGGGTCACAAGATGAAGTCCTGAGCCTACTTAAGAGTCTCTCTCTCCCTCCTCCCTTCCCTTCACCCCCCCAATAAAAAAAAGAAAAGAAAATAGTGACAATCTGTGGGAAGAGCAAGGAGTTAAGAATGATGACAATGGCTAACTTACTAAAAAGGGCTTTTCACATCCAAGGGATTGCATTAGACATGTTACATAAGTCATCTCACTTAATTATCACAATAATTAGGTGTTCACTGATTTAGAAATGCTAGGGAATATGTGGATAGGAAATAGAAGTAGGGCTTCAATCAAAGACTGTTCACTCAAACATCTCTGCTCCTAAGTGCTAACTAGACAGTTTCTCTTCAACTGGATAGGTGATGTGGCCATTTATTAGAGAAAAATGGGAGAGGATGGGTTGTGAAAGAAGATCAAGATAACGAAAATATTGCAAAACACTTTAATGGAAATAGATGTTATATATGATGTATTAGATTTGTGATCTAAATGCTGAAATAAGTTTTACTATTTCTTTCAGGTTAAGTAGGTCAATCATTAAAAGAACTTAATAATAAACAAATGGAAGGTAATCCTATTTACCAATGTTTCTCAGCCTAGCAGCAAATCAGTCACCTGTAGAATTTTAAAAATCTAGGCATGCCTGGACTTCACCCTCTGTGTGATATAAAATACATGGAGAAGTATCTGTATTTTTCTTACACTCCTAAGAGATGCCAGGGCTAAGAGCCACTATTATATAGAATTTATGCCAGTGTTTTTCACAATAGGAAAGCAAGATTGCTGGCATTAGGAATCTAAGAGTGCTTATTAAAATGCAAATTTTCAGTACAGTCCCATGCTTCTAAATCAGAATATCTGAGAGTATGGCCCAGAAACTACATTTTAACTGGCTTCCCAAATGATAGTCTGTACAATAAACTGTCATAAGTATTAGCATATGATACTTATCTGCAGTTGTATTACAGTTATTTTAATAATAAAAACTATATCATTACTCTTCCATTCATGTAACACTGATACTCATCCATTGAGGACATAGCATTTTAGCATCGAATAGTTTTCTGTTCCTTCTTGTTAACTGTTTAAAAGCATAATACTTCATTTCTCATCATTCCTGAATTAGTTACTATTGAATGAAAGAAAGAACACAAATCCTTGAATCAGCAGGAACTGGTACTTGTTAATAGTGTTTCAAACAATTTTGCATGTCAGAACCATACTATGCCAGTTCATAATAAATCTAGCCCATGGCAAGTTTACAGAATCTCTTTCCAAATAAGGCTTGCACAGAAGACATGTGTCAGATTTGTTTTTCTGTGTCAGAACAATGAGCACAGTATGAATGAATTTCTACCCCTTTGATGTTCCAAAAGATTTGTTGGTTACTGCAAACAGACTTAAAGTCTCCCCTAGAGTTGGCCTCCTGTGTGTCCATTAGTTAAGGTTGTCATGTACAGCAATGCAGGATACACACTGTGTAATTCCAGGGAGCACCATTCATATTGTAGTCTATGATGTGCAACCTGGTGCCAATTTTCAGGGGCAATATGTATACCCCCTGGGAATTTTAAATTCTAAATTATGTCTTGCTGTACTATTTCCTATTACATCACACTGGAAAGCATGGGCATTACTTGAAAAACTAGATGTAAATTTGTTGACTAAAATAACTTAAAAGCTCATTGGTAAATAAAAGAAAAGCAAAATATGTATTTACCAAAATAAAATTTGGTTCAGAAAAAGAAAAAAAGGAGTAAAGACTGGCTGCTGATTACAAAAAAGTTGTATACAGTTTTCAAAAATATTACATTTGTTTAAAGTAAATATAAAGTTCTGATTTGTCCTTAACTTGGCTTTAACTTAAAATATAAGGATTTCATTTAATCCTTATTTTAATCTTGACTGCTTAAGTATTTAGATGATTTTTAATTCATTTCTAGAGCAATAATGTTTGTTATCACCAAAGTTGAGACCCTACTTAGAGAATGTTTTCTGTTGCAGAAATATCTGTTGTGAGATTAGGTAAATGTTTTTATCAAGTAGATTCTATTATAAAAATTGCCACTATATATTTCCATTCTGACAAGAAGATGATAGTATGTCTCACTGTTTTAAGAAATTTAATATATTATTACCATTTAGAAATGTCTAGTAAGAATTCTAATTCTTAACAAAAACAAGTTTTTCTCATGTACTTTTGATTTGTTTTGCTTTTTTAATCTTCTAAAGTACAAGAGTCTTCTAAATAAAAGAGTTTAAAAGTGAAATAACTGGAAGAGAGGACTACTTTTTAACTTTTGTCAGTTTAGAGTAATTATATTTTCTTGTCCATATATTTTAACAATATTTTGCTTTATTCAATTAGCATGGGATTATGTAAAACAGATTTTGCAGTATTTACTGAACATAATAACTAAAAAGTGGGCCAAACATTTTGGATAATAAAAGGCACAATTTACAAGCCCCCAAACCCCCATTTTATGAAATACTATCATTTTAATTTCAGAGTGTTGTAGTGAAGACAAATACATTGATGCCTTTGGACACAATAACATATTAAATATTGATAGTTTAAATGAACACTTGCTTATTTGAGAACTATTAGTCCATGAGATCACCACTCTTCCCACACTCATCTTGCCCTCTTCAGCTATATGCTTCATTGTTACTTTTTTTTTTTTTTTTAAGATTTTGTTTCTTAGAGAGAGAGAGAGAGAGCAGAGGGAGAGAGAATGGGAGAAGCAGATCTTCACACTGAGCAGGGAGCCAGATGTGGAGATGTGGAGCTTGATCCCAAGGGCCTGGGATCATGACCTGAGCCAGAGGCAGACACTTAACCCCCAGGCGCCTCTCTCTGTTACTTTTACATTATCAACCATTCTATGAGTGGGGAGAGACATATCATTTACCCAACTTACTATGTGCCACACAGTGTGTAAGGCAGGTACTTTTATGAAATCAGGAGGGGAAAGAGAAGAGACAAAATACAAATGGAACAATTCTGTTATGGCTTGACCACTGTAATAAGGAAATATATGACATTGTTGATTAAAGATACACTTGGGGATTTTTTTCAATATTTCATACATTCATTCTGATTCTCCCACAATACAAATGCTTGATTATTGGAGATAATTTCATGAATATGGAATTTCAAATACAAGTTAACAGTGGAACCTACCCTGTAGAGAAAAATCTATACTAGATTTCTAGTAGACTAAATGTCTAGTAGAATATGCTTATTCCAACAAAGGGAAAGCATCTTTGTAGAGGTAAAATAACATTTGTTCTCCCCTAGCACTTGACATTACTGCTACAGTGATACACAAGAGAAGTCCATGTCAACCTTCTCAAAGAAATCAAGAATTTTTGGCACAGAATAGAGTAAGAAATGGAAGCTGGGAGAGAACATCCCAAATCAGTGGGACATTACAGAGCAAATGGAAGTAATAACCTCATGGGTTAGATCCACAGAAAGAGAAAAACAAAAGGGTCAAACTCCTCCAGTCATTTCCAACGGGAAACAGTTGCTGTTTGTTAACTGTATGTGCATCTAAAGAAGAGTTTTTTGACTTTTTGGCTTTGTTTTGCCTTTGCTTTTCCTCAAAATAGATGTGTATTCCCAGTTCATTCACATTACTTAGCCCTCAGCAAATATTTGCCAAACAGATGAGCCAGTGAGTATTTCTAAGACTTGCTTGTGATTAAAGATACTGGATGGTGCTGTGGGAGCCAGCGTCATCCTGAGGAAGAAGTGTTGTGTGCGAGGAACGCTGTGGTCCCCTCATCTGCAAAGTGCCCCCCTACCTCGTGGGTGGGGTGGGGGGAGGGGGCGTAAACTTCTGCTGCTCTAAGCCACAATCGATGCTTGTTTCTGCATTAGCAGTAGGAAACAAATTACTCTGGACTACAACTCTTTAGGAAGAGTGTCCAGCACCAAACATACATTGGATGGTTGCTAAGGTCAGTAAATGGTAATCAGTACTACAAGAGCTGATGTCTCATGTGAGGGCACAGGGTGTCAGAAGCTTCAAAATTTAAGACTAAAAGGATTTTCACTGCGTGTCCAATAAGACTGTGCCACTTTTCAGCCAAAAATTCAGTGGCTTCCTCAGACTGGTCTCTATCTGGGCTAGCTGTGACAGAGGAAGGGACACAGATGTTCAGAATAAGGGGGTAGCCATTTCATGCCCCTTATATTGAACTAACAAATTATTACTAATCTTTGTGGTCAGTTCACAGATCAGCCTCTTATCACAGTTCACATATAGCAGGAGCGGAGCCTTCCTTCACATCCAGTCACCCCATCCAACTGCTCATCAAGTTATGACTATGTTACCTTCAAATATTTCTTCAGTAGTGTTTCTCAAATTTCAATGTACACATAAATCATTTAAAGGTCTTGTCAAAATGCAGTTTCTGTTTTAGTCGGTCTGGAGTCAGACATTTTTTTTTAAAGATTTTATTTATTTGACAGAGAGAAACACAGCCAGAGAGGGAACACAAGCAGGGGGAGTGAGAGAGGGAGAAGCAGGCTTCTTGCTGAGCAGGGAGCCTGATGTGGGGACTCGATCCCGGGTCTCCAGGATCATGACCTGAGCCGAAGGCAGTCGCTTAACCAACTGAGCCACTCAGGT
>PITA01035693.1:0-10252 GCA_004023965.1 Spilogale gracilis | reverse complement strand
TTTGATAGCAATTGTCTTATGACGACTACTACCATATTGGTCTTAATATTTCCCATCTTTGTGACATACCATGTACTCTATTTAGTACAAAAATGTCTAAAAATAACTAAGATATTTTCTAATTTTCTTTAAGTTGTTAAAAAACCTCTTAAGCAAAAAGTTGTACAATTTATTTTATCACTATACGAACAAATGAACCTCAGAAGTGAACTTAACACATGAGAAGATATTTTTATATTAGCCTTGTTTAAGATAATTGAACATAGTTTGCACTCTGATTTTCAGTATATTACATTTAGATTCAAAATATCTGGTTTCAGTGACATCTGTGATTTAACCATTAAAATGTATTTTTACTTATCATTAGCCATCAGGGAAATTCGAGTCAAAACCACATTGAGATACCATCTTTCATCAGTCAGAATGGCCAAAATTAACAGGACAAACAACAAGTGTTGGAGAGGATATAGAGAAAGGGGAACCCTCTTACATAGTTAATGGGAATGCAAGTTGGTACAGTCGCTTTGGAAAACAGTGTGGAGATTCCTTAAAAAAATTAAAAATAGAGCTACCCTACACCCTGCAATGGCACTACTGGGTATTTACCCCAAACATACAGATGTAATGAAAAGAATGGCCATATGTATCCTAGTGTTCATAGCAATGTACCCTCGTGTTCATAGCAGCAATGGTCACAATCACCAAACTGTGGAAAGAGCTAAGATGCCCTTCAACAGACAAATGGATAAAGAAGATATGGTCCATATATACAATGGAATATTACGTCTCCATCAGAAAAGATGAATACCCAACTTTTGTATCAACATGGGCAGGAATGGGGGAAATGATGCTGAGTGAAATAAGACAAGCAGAGAAAGTCAGTTATCATATGGTTGAATTTACTCATGGAGCATAAAGAATAGCATGGAAGACATTAGGAGAAGGAAAAGAAAAGTGAATTAGGGTAAATCAGAGGGGGAGACGAAGCATGAGAGACTGTGGACTCTGAGAAACAATCTGAGGGTTTTGGAAGAGAGAGGGTGAGGGGATGGGTGAGCCTGCTGGTGGGTATTAAGGAGGGCATGTATTGTATGGAGCACTGGGTTTGGTGCATAAGCAATGAATCTTGGAACACTGAGAAAATAAAATAAAATTTAAAATAAAAAAATAAAATGTATTTTTACATTTATAAATTTACATTCTCTGTTTCTAGTTTTTCTGTTGATGATGCACTTAGTAAATTGGAATAAGTAGACAAAACTGTTTATTCTTCATTCTGCCATTCTTTTATTACTAAGTCCCTGTAAAAATTATGATTATTTCTGTTGTTCTCATTTCATCTTGAGATTTTATGGTATCTTTGTCTTGCTCAAGCCCAGCTGCCTGCAATCTGACTGTTATTTACCAGCCTGGTCATTTGGCTAATGATGTTTCACAGACACTTCCATTGGTGTCACATAGTCTGAGGTTGGATGCTACAGCTTCTGCTAGCCATTCCTGCAGGTCCTGGGCTGCTGTTATCCGACCTTTGCAAATACCCAGGTTTGTAGAGTTGCACTGGAGCAAACAGTGTTGATAGACTGGCAGTGTCCCAAGTCCTTGTTGGTAAAAAGCCCATCTTGCCATTTGGTGTCTCTCTTAGGGCTGACAGGAATTCCAAATCATTCTGCATTTCTTGGCCTCCAATTAACTATCCTACTTCATAGAAACATTTCTTAAAAAGTATTTTCTTAAACAATAGTGATAAAAAATCGTATGTCAGATGAACATGTAAATATAAGTTTAAGAGGAGTTATTTGTAATTTTTATTTGAATAATTGCAAGCTTCATAAAAACTATAACCTAAACATAGTAAAAAATTTTGTGCATACTCCTCAAAGAGTATGATTGACCAAAGAAATTGACCAAATATTATTATCTTAACACATTTCCTCCACATTTTATGTGTGTATGTGCATGTATATAGATAGAATCCTATATGGAAATAGGCATTCAGTTACTGAGCTTCCTAAAGGCTAAGGCTACAACTATTTATACATATATAAAACCATTATATATACACACACTCACACACATTCATATAGCATACAAATATATACATATGTTTATATATTATGTGTGTACGTGTATATGTATACACACACAAGGATTTTTTTGTGAATAATTTGAAAGTAACATGCTTTTTAGTCCAAATACTGCAGTTAGTATTTCTTAGAGCAAAAATGCTTACATAAACACAGAGCAATTATTAAATTTAGTAAAGTTAAAATGTATTCAATGTTATTTATATAATTAATTAATGTTATTCAAGTCTTTAATTGTCCAGTGATGCTTTTTAAAACGGTTGCTTCCCTCATCCCAACATTGGGGATGATACAATGTATTTAGTTCTCACATCCCTTTAGTCTGATTCAATCTGGAATGGTTCTTTAACATTTTATTTTTTATGATATTGACAATTTTTGAATAGTATGGAGGGCAGACCAATTACTTTTTATTTGGTAGAATATTGCTACTTTATGAGGTCACCCACCTCCAGATGCCTTTGCAAGGTTAGATTTATGTGTAATATTTTTTGGCAAAAGTGATAATTGTATCTAACCAGAATAATTCTATTAATCAAAGATGTTTAAAATATTCCCTCTAGAAATTTTAACTACATAACTTCATTATCCACTATGAATAGACTTTATTGTTCTATGAACAAAACATATTATTTAAAAGAAAATGGAATGTAGCTTGGAAAACATGGAAAATCTATAAAGAAAATAATAGTTTCATGGTGTAGGGTAGTATGTTGAAAAAAATCTAACCCATCAAAAATTAATGCGTACTACATATACATTTTCAATGTGCATTTCTGGAGAGCCAAATATGGAGAAGGCATTGTGCTAGGTAATGACAGAAACAGACAGAACTTCTGAATCCTGGAAGCTTTATTTCTGGTATGGAAGCATGTATGAATCAAAGAGTTATACAAGTAGTTTTAAAGTAAAGAGTCTGGTGGATACCAGTGAGTGGGTTTTCCATTATCCATTTCAATCACCTTCTCACACAAAGCAATTGGGAAGCTAATATAATATTTTCCAGAATTTGTAAAATCTAGAGTTCAGGGCAATTTCATTTACCTATTGATTGTACTTGCAAGAGACTTTGATAGGGAGCTGAGTCACATGGGAAGAGGAGCTAAGTGCAGTCTCTCTTTTGATCTCCCACCTTACATTGTCAGTGGGTAGTCTTGTTACTCAGTGATCAACCAGCACAGTAACAGATTCTTGCAGTGCAGTTGGATGCTTTCTCTTTTTGTCAAGCAACATGCTTCTGGATAGAAATTTTCCCCAAAAGTTCAAGTTAAAGCCTCCTTCAGCTCTCCCAATAAACTTATGTGCCTCAAAAATCATGTGTTCATGTCCTTTTTACATCAACCCTCTAAAGTCGATTCTGTTACTGGCATCTGAAATTCATTCCATGAAATTGTTAGGTAAATAGGAAGTAGGAAATGCTGGGAGCCGCCCAGGTCTCGCAAGCTGAGGGAGTCACCTTGGGGAAGATGGCAGCAGCTCCTGCCTCACGGGAAAACTCACTGACTTCCGTAAGTGTCCTTGAGAAGGTAGCAGTAGAAGCACAGCTCCTGCCACCATAAAATAACCCCACGAGGCCTGACGTGGTCACAGCGAGGGAAGGGCAATCTGAGCCTCGCTCCTGCCAATGGTGCAAAACTGGCATCTCCTTCCTTTTTACTAATTGGTCTTTATCCTAAAAGTAAAGTGCATCAGGGGGCCCAAACCAAACCAAGAGTTCTTTACTGACACCGCATAAAGACCATGCCTTTGCCCTACTATAGACTTCAGATCAAATCACTAAAGAAGTTTTCTCCCAGCACCTTCCGCCTGAAGATAAGTAAGGTCAAAAAACAGTTAAAGGCTCTTGAGCTAGGAATCAGTTTAGCCCAAGAAAAAGAGCTTTATCTAAAGGTGAGGCACAAACAAGGACGGAACATAAATTACTCCATATTAACTAATGACAAATGGTGGTCCCATCCCCGAGGCCTACACTCCATGAGTCTCCTTGCTACACAAACACCCACATTCCCTTATATTGGTGTCTGCAATGAGAATGGAGACTCAGTAGTCAAAGAATAACAAGGTAGTTAAAAAATACTGCCATTTGTATGAACTCTCGATAGAGCAGGGCCCCCATGGTGCTTACACACAGGGTTATAAAGAAAAGGCCTATGCAAACAACTTAAACTCTCCCTCTACAAAATAAATAACACTGCCCTGTATTATGGTTGGGGGGGGTGCTAGACAGGATTACTCCTAGCTGGTTTACTAATAACCTAGCTTATATCTTAAAGTCTAACTCTATATGTAACTTACTAACCTACGTCTTTTTTATCTTGTTGATCAGTATACCTTACCACTAAATCTCATCTGTTGTAAAAACATTCTGCCTTCTGATGACATGTCACTTGTTGCCTATAAATAAAGATACTGAAAGCCAGGAAGGCAGAGATGCCTGGCAGATGATCGGAAAAGAATCTTTGGGGCTCTCTCATTCGCCGACACCGTCCTACTTTCAGGAACTCCTGGTTCAACTGGAGCTGGCCTCTGGCAAGGTAACAGTCACGCTGGGATATGAGATTCTCTGCAGGCCGTTTCCCTTATGTGACTTATTTTTTTTTTTAATTTGTTTTTTAAAAGATGTATTTCATATACCAAAAAAAATGTACATATGTAGTTAGTGCACCTTGGTAAGTCATCCATGAAACTATTGCTACAATCAAGTTAATAAACATATCCATCAGCTCCCAGAGTGTCCTCCTGTTCCTTGTATTCTGTATTTGTATTTGTTTTTGTTTTTGTGATGAGAACAATTAATATGAGGCTTACTATCTTAAATGTCTAAGTGTACAATACTGAATTGTTAACTAGGGACACTAAATGTATAGCTGATCTCTAGACCTTGTTCATCCTTTGTGACTAAAAATTCATACATGTTGAACATTTCCCCTTTCTCCCAATTTGGCAACTACCATGCTGCCCTCTGTTTCTATGAGTTTGACTATTTTGGATACCTCATTCAAGTCAAATCATACAGCATCTGTCCTTTTATTAAATACTGGCTTATTTCACTTAGCATAATGTTCTACAAGACCATCCATGTTGTCACATACAGCAGAAATTCCTTCTTTATTTTTTTTTTGATTATTTATTTATTTGATGGAGAGAGATCACCAGTAAGCAGAGAGGCAGACAGAGAGAGAGGAGGAAGCAGGCTCCCTGCTGAGCAGAGAGCCTGATGGGGCCTGGATCCCAGGACCCTGAAATCATGACCTGAGCCAAAGGCAGAGGCTTAACCCTCTGAGTCACCCAGACACCCGAAATCCCTTCTTTCTTAAAGCTAAATAATATTCCATTGTACACCACATTTTCTGTATTCATTCATCTATCAGTAGACACTAAGGTTGTTTCCATATTTTGAATATTGTGAATAATGTTGCAATGAACATGGTAATGAAGATATCACTTTAAGATACTGATTTAAATTCTTTTGGATTTATACCCAGAAGTGATATTGCTGGATCATACTGTAGTTCTAGTGTTAATTATTTGAGAAAAAAATGTTTTCCCATTATGGCTGCATTATTATTTTTATTAGTTTTTATATCTGAACCAATATGATACAAGAGTTCTAATTTCTTTGTATACTCAATAACACCTGTTTTGTTTTGTTTTGTTTTGTTTTGTTTTGTTTTGTTAATAGGCACCTGATAGGTGTAAAGTGAGATCTTATTTGTGGTTTTGATTTGTGTTTCCTTGATAATGAGCACTTTTTTATATGATTGTCCATTTGTATGTTTTTATAGAAATGTCTATGCAAGTCCTTTGCCCATTTTATAATCAGTTTGTGTTTGCTATTGAGTTGTATGTGTTTATTATATATTTGGGTATTACCCTTTATCCAATAAAGTTTGCAAATACTTTCTCTTATTCTGTAATTTGTCTTTTTGTCTTGTTGATTGTTTCCTTTGCTGTGCAAAAGGTTCGTTACCATTGGAGAATTGAGTATTGGCACAAAGTAGCAATTTAGATTATCACCTGTGGTCACACACACTGAAATGCCTATTGAAAAACTAGTTTTGACAGACAGAGTGGTTACCATATCAGATGCTCACGGAGGTCATAAGGGGTAGAGGGATGTCAGAGACGGGTGTGAATGTTTTAACTGCTCATTCAGTTATTTTTGGAAATAAATGACAAACAGAATGTTTTAATTCCAGGCATGTTCAGGAAGACAAGGAATTTCTATGAATACTTTACAAAACTCTACTTTCATAATTTTTTGAAATTTGGACATTAAATCTATTCTGTATTTACTGAGTTATAACTTAGGTTGTATTCACAGCCCACCAAGTCCACTAATTGAAATATAGGGCATTTTTTGGAAAGTGTGGAATTCTGAAAAGTAGAATTGTAATATTTGAAATTATTCTGTTGACTCTACCTATATTTAGACTCCAAAACTCATTAAGCCTTCCAGACTATTGGGTTAGTTCGATCTTCACCTGTCTGATGAAATTTACCCTGCCTTGCCTGAAGAGCCTATAATGATATTGTCAGAAGTATTTCCCTGCAGGGGGACAGCAATTCTCTTTATATTCCATGCCTGTCACCCTCACCACCACCAGACATATAATTAGCATCAAATATTTACATATTTCTTGCATTATTTGCAAAGCAAAAAATTTACATATAAATAATAATAAATAATAAACAACAATTGCAAAAATATGTTAATATGTTTTGGTTAAGCCTTAGAGATTACAGTGGAGAATATTTCTTAGGGTACTTAAACCAGTGAGGGAAGAATATAATTTTACTTCAGTTTGAATTTATCAGTATGGTTAGCCTTGTCAGATATTGTGAATTCAATTAAAACTTGAGCACCTTGGGTTGGCTTGTTTCTTTGTTGTTTTTTGTTTTGTTTTAGGTCTTCCTTTCTTTCTTTCTTTCTTTCTTTCTTTCTTTCTTTCTCTCTCTCTTTCTTTCTTTCTTCTGAAAGGGGTAGGGGAGGAGCAGAGAGAGAGAGACAAGCAGTGCAGAGCCCAAGCACTGGGCTTGATCCCATGACTGAGCGCATGACAGGAGCCCAGACTGAGAGTCAGAGGCTTAACTGACTGAATCACCTAGGTGTCCCTGGTTTGGCTTGTTTGTTTTTCTGTTTTAGTTCAATAAAAGCCTTACTTAAAGATTTTATTTATTGAATGATGTCACAATATCCAAAATCTATAATGTCAAGAAGACTGAAAGAATCCAAAACCCTCTGAAGTCACCATCAGCCCACAACTGTGATATCTGATAGGACTTTAGAAAGCTTCCTTCACCATAAAACTGAGAAACACACACTAGCACCTCTCTCATTTGAGATGGGGGCGAAAACCCAAATATTGCATGTGAGTTTTTGTCTATATTCTATTTTTTTCTTAATAAGGTGGTAGTTTCACTGATACTCTTACTAAGTTTAATCTAAAAAAAATTTATAAAAAGAAGTATTTACATGAGTCAACGATGAGAGTATGTGAAGAATCACTATGATTCATTAAGAAAAGAAAGAAATGTATTAATAAAGAAAGCAAATTATTATTAAAATGTAATGGAAGGAATGGTCTGGACGGTCCAAAGATGAATGCAGATGGTTCTGTGGTTAAAATGAGGTTTCTTTTCTTTTTTGTTCTTTAAGATTTTATTTATTATTTGACAGAGAGAAACACTGCTAGAAAGCAACAGAAGCAGGGGGAGTGAGAGAGGGAGAAGCAGGCTTCCCACTCGCTGAGCAGGGAGCCCAATGCCCGGCTCGATTCTGGGATATCGTAATCTCTGATCATAATCTGAGCTGAAGGCAGACGCTTAATGACTGAGCCATCCAAGCACCCCTAAAATGAGATTTCTGATAACAATGGGACAACAGGATCCTAGGGCAATCCAAACCAAGGGAGTTGCATTTAACAACCAGAAGCAAGATGTACATTGTTATTGTAATAGACAGAAGGTATATAATTATTGTCAGAATATTTGCACGCAGGAATCATGAGATGTTACTAAATGTGAGAAATTTCACATTTTGAAATACTGTGCATATTAAAGCACTAACAGTTTGTGTAATCAATAACAAATTCCATTTACAGGAAAACCTGAATTGAGTCACATGATAAAAAGTGATGTCCTCTCAATCAATTCCCATGGCTAAATTAAAACAGAGATTTAAAATCAAGTAATCAAAGGTAGAAGGGTAATCTTTGAAAGCACCCTTACCATCACAGGAACTTTAGTTATATTCATAATCATTCCTAAAGGGGCCTGATACCATTTATTTGGTAAATAAGCCATTGGGGAAGGAGAATTGTCCATAATATTGGAATAAAGGACATTGACTTTGAGGCAATTCTAGTCACTATTGTCCAAATAAATGTGGTCCCATGTTCAGTATAGGGATTTATGGAAATCCTAAGTAAATGGATTGGGTGAAAAATTATCCCTATGGATTCAATGTTTTCATTTAGTGTTTATTTTCTTAAATTCAAAATGATAGCTTGAATAAACATACTTAGAATTTGGTTGGCAAAATACAAAGTACTTTAGTTTTCTTGAGTTACAGAAATAGTACTTTCAATTCCCACTGTTGAACAGCAACTTAATCTCCTCTTGATAGTTAAATCAATTATATCGGCCTATACAATAATATCTTTATTTTTCTGCCGATTTGATGTTAAAAGAAGTCTCAGATGCACAATGTAGATCTGTATGTCAGGTTCAATGTCTAATTTAAACTTGAGCATCCCTTTCTTTCAGCATACCACAGTGCTCAAAATATGGCAAAGAACAAAATGCCAGGTACTATATTAGGTGTTAGATTTAGAATGATCATGTATCCCAGTTTTCCTGGGACCACAGGTCCCTTTTTATGTAGATTGTCCCAACAAACTATCCAATTTAGCATTCATGCTGGATTTTGCATTTTTAAAGAAAGTGTCATTAATATTAATGCCAAAATAATTACAAATGTGCTTGATGGACTTGTACATTGTACAATCAACTCCTGCTATGAACTCATACAACTTATGCTCATCTTTTTCCTATTCTAACTTTCTAGATACTCCCACAGATACTGCAGAAAAACCCATTGACCATATAAAATTAAGTTTATTAAAATATTTACAAAAGGAACAAGCATTACCTTGACAGAGTCTCTGTAGTGACACAAAAGGTAGAAGCAAACAAAGGAGGTATATAGATTACATTGAGAACTATGGCTAGTCATTGTGATTTTAGGGTAGAACTTGGTAAGTAAAGTCTGGGCAGGGACCATCCCCGCAGTTTGAAAACTATTGGGTTACTATAATTACCAGAGGACTTATTTTTGGAATATAGTAGTCTAGGGATAATCACCATTGCTGTGTTTTATCATGGGGCATTCAGATCTGAATAAACCAATATTAAAACAGCCTGAACTTTTATACTTCAAGCTGACTATGATAGTTGGATATAATTTATTTTGTGAATCATAGACACATTGAAAGGTGTGATTTCGGGTACCTGGGTGGCTCAGTTGGTTGGGTGACTGCCTTCGGCTCAAGTCATGATCCTGGAGACCCAGGATCGAGTCCCATATCAGGCTTCCTGCTTTGCGGGAAGCCTGCTTCTCCCTCTCTCAGTCCCCCTGCTTGTGTTCCCTCTCTGGCTGTGTTTCTCTCTGTCAAATAAATAAATAAAATCTTTAAAAAAAAAAAAAGAAAGGTGTGATTTCATTTTATTTCTTTACACTATGTAATGAACACCTCCCTTTCAAGAAAAAATGGTAGTTACTAATTTGTAAATGAATATAAATATCAGTTATGTAAATTTAGTTATTTTAATGTGCCTTTTCACTCTCAAAATTTTCCATGTTAATGATATAAATTATATATGATCCTATTTATACTGAGAAGTACTATTCTTATCTTCATTCTTGTTCTCAGAGCCATGTATTCAAACAATAGGAGATATGGATGGTGTTTACCACATCATGAAACTCATTCTGTGAACCAGCATCCCAAGCTTGCATAATATTCTTTTCCAACTGGTAATAAAAGTGAGGTTCCAAAGGGATATTCTACAATTTTATAAATCCAACTTCACGTGGATACTGTGGAACATAGTTGAGAACAATGAATGTAGTAAACATTAGAACACAACCATAATTCTTGTTTTGA
>PITA01035692.1:0-10260 GCA_004023965.1 Spilogale gracilis | reverse complement strand
CTCTGCCTGGCTCTGGCCCAGCGCTGCGCCGGGACAGCGGGTGGAAGGCCAGGCGCCCCAGGCCCCGGGGTCCAGAGGGTCTTCATTTCTGGGCTGCACCTGTACTTATGGGCTGTTTCGTGATTTTTGTCTCTGGTTTTCAGAAGTAGCGGCTAGGTCAGCAGTCGCCCTGGGCAGGCGGCAGTGGCGCACCTCCAACCTGGGGTCACCCTGCGGAGCTGGGGGAGGCCGGCCGGGGTGTGCCCGGAGCCCCTAGGTAGGTAGCACGTGCAGAATGCGGTTTTATTTTCCTGGGGCCGAGCGGACCCAGCAAAGCACCGCAACCAGAGGTGCTTAGAAAACAACAGAAACACGTTCTCATGGCTCTGGAGGCTGGAAGGCAGAAGTCCTAGTGCCCTGGGCTGGGCTCCCTCTGAAGACAGAGAAGGGGCTGGAGGGGCCGTTATGGGCTGCAGCCACGTCCCCCTCCCCCCACCCCCGCCCCCATCTATGTCTCCCCTTTCTGTGGCCTCTCCGTGTCTCCTGGGCCCTCTCCAATCACTACATTAGGGCGACCCTAGCAACCTGATTTCAACTCTGTCCTGCGGAGACCCTTTCTCCAGGAGCTGGGGTTGGGTCCCTTGGGGGCTGCCATTCGGCCCACAGCACACGGAGGGTGCCCTGTTCGTCGTCCTGGCCAGCAGCAGGCTGTGCAGTTGGAGAGCAAGAGTAAAAGAGAGCTGCTCCCGGTCGGACCTCTGGGTCCAGATCCCTGACCGCCCGTTCTAGTCAGCTGTCCCTGTCCGTCTGTCAATCACAGGCACTTGTAGTACCCACGTCACAGGGCTGGTGGCTTGAAGCAAGTGTGGACTGTCCTGATGCCCCCACGCACCCTGGCCGGGGGGGGGACTAAGTGCCTGCGGACAAGTGTGGGGGTCTTAGAGCTGGAGCCAGGCCCACTCTTTGGTCCTAGGAGTGGCTTAGCCAGCACCATGCTCCAGATGGCGTCTGGTCCCCACAGCGCCGGTGCTCACGCGGGGGGCGGGGGCAGCCACTGTGGAGCCTGCGTCCTGAGCCACCCTGTGAAGGGCCAGAGGAGCCCGCACCCGGGGCCGCTGGGGCCCAGACACTGCTTGGAGAAAGCGGCCCAGCCATGGGCACCGTGACTGTGTCGTGCCGCCCATTAGTGGATTGACCTACACGAAGCAGTAAGTCATAGCAAATGTATTTTTTCTGTTAAAGGAGCAAAGGGACAAGAATGGATGTCTGCGGTGCCGCGACAAAGTACCCTGAGCTAGGTGGCTTCAACATGGAGAAGTTTTCTCTCCCAGCTGTGGACAGTGGGAGTCTGAAATCCAGGTGTGGGCAGGGCTGCTGGGGGAGGAGCCTTCCTGCCACTTTCAGCATCCCTGGGCATGTGGCCAGGGCCCCCCGTCTCCGCCTGTGACCACGTGACCTTCTGTGTCTGTGTGTCTCCTTCTCTTACCAAGACACCAGCCGTGCTGCCCCTAGGGCCCACCCCACCCCAGTGTGGCCTCCTCTTGACCTAACTAATCACACCTGCAAAGACCCTATTTCCAAATAAGGCACATTGGGCACTTCTGTTTGGCCATGAGTTTTTTGGGTGGGTGGGCCAGCTGGCCACCTGTCAGGAAGTGGACCCGGGAGGGGGTCTGCCTCTGCTTCCCAGTGGGGCAGCTGCTCCTGGCCCTTCACTCTGCATCCGTGCTGAGGGGCTGAACCTGCCACGGCCCACCTCCACTCAGGGGGCTGCCCTCAGCCTTCCATTCCCCCGGGACCTGGGGCGAGGCGCCCAGCCCTCCCAGCTGCCCTGCGACGGTGGGCTCCCTGTCAGACCACATTGGCTTGAGACCGCGGCTCCCAGCACCTGGGGCCCTGTGTCTGAAGGCACCACCCACTCTGGACCACAGGCTTTGGGGGTCTGCTGAGAAGCTTCCCAAGAGCCCGAAGGAAGGTGGGCTCCGTTTCACAGCCACGCCCAGACGGTAGCAGCAGACCCCCACCTCTGTCCTCAAGACATGTGCATTCTGACCAACTGCCTTGTCTCTGCCCCGGGCCCCGAGACAGACATTCAAGCTTTGCTGACCCCAGAGCTTTGTACAGGCATCTCCTGATTACTCAGCAGCACCGTCCTTCCTGATCCTCCCCTGCACAGCAGAAGCAGCAGCAAATGGGTCTGCTGTGGGCTGGGTTCCTTCTTAGCCAGGAAGGTCCCTTCTCGTCACCAGCTAAGCCCCCCAGCGCCCTTGGTTTGAGGTCATAGCCAATCCTCCCCCCTGGGGGGGCCCGCAGGGTGCCTGTCACCCCCCCAACCTCCACGTGGTCTACCAGCACACTGGTAAGCTCCGAGCGCGCCGCTCTTCTGCTCAGAACCCTTCCATAGCTCCCAACCAACCTCAGCTCAGAATTGGGGAAGTGGGGTGGGCACTGGCTTCAGAGTCCCCAAGTGATGCGAAGTGCAATGAAGACCGAGAAGGGTTGGGCCCCGCGGCCCCGGGGTGGGGGTTCCCAGCATCTCCTGGCGCCGTAACTGCGCCCCGCCCAGCTCTGAGCCACGGCACACCGACAACAGCCCGGCGCACAGATCCTCCACGCTCTCCAGCCGTGGGGGCCTCCCCTCTTCTGCTCCTCGCCCGCCTCAGCCTCATCGGCCTTGGCCCAGGGCTGTCCCGCGTAGACATCACGCCCCGTCCTCAGAGGAGGAGACGGATATGGGCGGGAGAGTCGCCCCAGCCCTGCTCAGGGGCGGCCGCTTGCTGAATAAGCCCCGGAGCTGGCAGAGGGAGGGCGCACCGGGCCTCGGGGGCACCCCAACGTCCGTGCACAGGGTGCTGACACCCAGACTGCCTTGCAATGGAAGACACTTGGGGCACCAGGGGCGGAAGGCTCTGCAGGGGTGCGGGCTTCAGACGACCTGTGTGTCCCTTCCCTGCAGAGAGGGATGAGCCGTGCGGAGCGCATCTGTAAGCCTGACCGCAGGAGGAAGGAGTCAGGGAGACGCCCCAAGGCCTTTATTACGGGCTCTCTCTGAGGCACCTTTTTTTTTTTTTTTTTTTTAAGATTTTATTTATTTGACAGAGACAGCCAGAGAGGGAACACAAGCAGGGGGAGTGAGAGAGGGAGAAGCAGGCCTCCCACCGAGCAGGGAGCCCGATGTGGGGCTCGATCCCGGGTCTCCAGGATCATGTCCTGAGCCGAAGGCAGTCGCTTAACCACCTGAGCCCCCCAGGCATCCCTCCCTCTGAGGCAGCTTAGGTGCTGGGAATTTTCGGCATGGTTTTCCTTCCAAGTCAATCTTCTCTGGTATTTTTATATTGAAAACACCAAATGTTTCGCTTTGGGGAGAAGCAGGAAGACAAGTCTGGCTCCCAGAGGCTGGAAGGAGGTTTCTTGCACATACTTGTCACAGGTGAATTAATATCATACTTTCAAAGAAAAATTTCCACCCCCTCTTGTGGAGACGGTTCTTCAGCTGGTGGGGCACCGAGGACACTCCTCACCAGCCTGCCCCAGGGGACCCGCCCAGGGCAGGGGCTGTGGCTCTGACAGAGGCCGCAGCGGGGGCGGCAATGCACCCGGCCCCGGGCTCTGCGTCCCTGCCAGTGCAGGACAGGGCTTGCCTCCTTCGTGGAAGACCAGAGCATTTCCTGGTAGCACGCTTTAAAGGATGTTTGCTCACGGAAAGTTCCACACGGGAAGGCGGAGAGGATGGCATCAGGACACAGGCCAGCTCTCAGCAGTGCTCCTGGCCGCCGTGAACGGCCCGGCCGCCGCCTGCTCCCTCGGCTCCCCTTGGGGACACTGGTGGACACAAATGCACGGTCATGTAGACCCAACTAACGAAACCTTGACATCATCCCTGACTGCTTGCCCATTTCCCAGCATCCCCGGCACAATTTGTTCAAAGCCAACAAGGCTCCGGTGGCCTGCATCTCTGCCGCTCAGGTCGGCCTCGTCCTCCCCGTCCATCCGCCCCCATGCACCGGGGCCCGACGGCCCAGCAGCCCGGGTGCCCTGCAGAGTGCCCCACCTCCTGGAAGGGGTCTGGTCACTCCCTGGCGGCACCCCTGCCTGCGCCTTCACAGTGACGCCTGTGACAGGACACGACCGCCTCGCTCCCCCCCCCCAGCCCCCATGACCTACGAGCCAAGGGGACGGTTTGGCAAGGGCGGAAACAGCCGCCCCCGCCCGCGGTCACTGGGCCTGGCCCGGATCAGGGGCTGCTCTCAGGGGGCGGGAGGCGGCTTTCTGCGCCTAGCGTGCTGCCCCTCCAGTTAGCTGGCGTGGCATGCGCCGTCGGCCCCGCGGGGGCGGCCTGGACTCTGCCGCCAGCAAGTCGCTAGGTGCGCGCGGCAACAAGTAGACGCCAACCCCACCTGCAGGGGGACACGCGATGGCTTCTCGGCTTCCCTTGCTTCTGACAGTAAGTACGTGTGCTCGGATTCTAAGGGATCCTGGGTTTCAAGGCTCACATCGTCCCGGACTTGGCCAGTGGAAGCCCCCGAGGCATTGATATTCCCAGGATGCGGAGGGAGAGCAGGGCCCGTGTGCCCTCGCGGAGGGTCCCCCGGATGGCGCCGCCGGACCGGCCAGAGCGCGCCCTCCCACCCCCCGCACCAACACTCGGCACTCGCACGCGGCCGGACGCCCTTCTCACCCATCCCTTCCCGGACGACCCATGGTCCTTGAGAACTTCCCTTTGGGGACAGATAGCTTGGGATGTCCTGGTGCTTCTGCTCTAGGCCTGGAACGGGCTGTTTTCTGGGGAGACGATGGCACTGAGCCCCGAGTCTGGCTCTCTGGAGACTCCCGCAGCCGGTATGTCCCGTCTCCACAGCCAGAAAGCCCTGACTCTTTGAAAGTGGGTTTTCATTTCATGTTTCGAATTCACATTTGGGAGTCACCACGGCTTTCCTTAGCTCCTTTGCTTTTGCGCTCGTGTTTTTCTCTTACGCTGCCCTCTGGTTGCTGACCTCAGTAGAGTACGTGCTGTGTTCACAACACAGAGTGTCAGCATGCCAGCGTCGCTACTGATGACAGAGCCCCTGCATGAGTTCGGGCCCCTCTGCACGCCTGGGCCTCAGAGTAAGCCCAGGGCAGGCACGGCGAAGCGGCCAGCCCCCTCCCCACCCCGAGCGGAGGCCACCCTGTTCTGGACCACCTGCTCGCCAGGATGGGGGCAGTTACTCTATGCCATCTCTGAGGTCACACCCAAAAGGGCACCCGGCCGACCGAGAGGTGCCAGAGAGGACGGGAAGGTCACAGCACTTTCTGGTCAGTATTTTTGGGTGATCTGCGGTCCAGAACAGGGAGCTGAAACGAGTTTGTTTCACTCTCTTGGGGCCTTGGGGTCTTACCGGTTGAATTTTGTTTGTACATCAAATGTTTATAAGGCTGGCAAGTCAGGGTATCAACAGCAGAGCAGCCCCCCACCTTGTAAGCACGTGCTCCCCATGCTTATGGGGCGCCTGGGGCCAGGCAGTGGTCCTACCAGCTCTGTGAACGAGGCTGCGGTGAGCGGGGAGTCTCCCGGGGTCTCCCACCAGTGGGGTCATGGGGACGAGGGCTGAGGGTGCCCTCAGTGGGTGAGTGGATGGTGCCCACTACCCCCACCCTGAGGGCCGTGCAGCTCAGCGCGATGGTCATGGCCCGGTGAGACTCGGACAGCGTGTCCCAACCCGACAGCCCAGCATGGGTGCCTCTGTCCTTTGCCATCACAGGGCTGACTGGTGCCAGGCTTCTGCCAGGCTGAAGGGTGCTGGCCCTGCAGGCACCGTCGTCCGACACGGAGGGTGAGGCTCAGCCACAGCAGGGCAGTCCCTGCACCAGGAGCCGGGGATCAACGGCCATCCCGCTGTGTGCGCCGAGACCGCCCCCCGTATCTCCCTCCCCCGGTATCTCGGCGGGCAGCTGTGTGGAGGTGGGCAGGGCAGGGCCCAGCCGCGGGAGACGGGGGGAGAGGCGTCAGTGGGCTCGCGGCCCAAGCGGCCTTTTTGCTACTTCAATCCCTCCAGATGCACCCACACACCAGAGATTAGCCGATAGCAATCTGCACGGGGAGGGATTTCGCGGCTGGCTGAAGCGTCTCTGCTGACCCGAGCAGCGACGCCGTGACCCGCTGAGCCAGCGGCCCCGGGGCTGGGCAGCGCGACAGCACGCAGGACGCCTGGCCTCATTGTTTGGAAACCTTTATTCTTCTGCTCTTGGCGCCGACGATGGCGTAGGCCTCTCTGAATGCAGTCCCGGGCTCGGGACCCAGGCACCACTGTCAACAGGGTCGGAACACGGGGCCTGGTCACTAAGGCAGGCAGACAGGAAGTCCGGCCACCGGTGGCTTGGAGCCCAGTCCCCGTGGTTTCACTGGAAGCTTCCGTTTTGCACCATTTGCAAGTACTCCTTGTGGAGCTTCTCCTGAGCCTCAAAGAGTTTCTTAAGCTTCTTGGCTTGCCCTTTACTCAACTCCTTGCCTTCCGTGTCGTGTGTGGGCACACCCTGAGGACACGGGGAGCAGGGGGTCAGCAGGGCGTGCCCAACCCCCCTCAGAGCCCCCGCGGCTCAGCCCTGGGACTCTCCCAGGTGTGGACTCGCCACCTGCTCTAGGGCACCGACGCGGTGGCCCCGCTCCCGGGTGCTGAGAAGCCAGCGGCCAGGCTGGGCGGACCCTCCCGTCGGGTAGGGCGGCAAATCCGCACCGCCGACAGTGCCCACATCCCCCCACCGCCGCACATCTGGCCAGCCTGCGCGGGAGACCTCGGCTCAGCCGGGCCACGACTCCGCTCGGCCACCGCGGGCACTCGGGGCACCTCCCGCAAACAGCGCCCCAAACAAAAGCTGCTTGCCCAAGGCTGGAAGTCCCCATCACCCCAATTTACCCCCAAGTTACTGGTCTAACAAGGGTCTGAAAAGAAAAAAAAAGAGATTCTCACGTTTTCGTCAAACTTGGAGTATTTGTCATTTTCCGACAAGAACATCTCACTGGGTGGAATCTTCATCTTGGCTAGCTTTGCTGCCTGAACACAGAGCGCTGGTCACCGCAGCCCAGACCGCGTGGGGAGGGCGACCCGCGCATCGCCCCCAGCCCAGCCCCGGGACGGAGAGGGCGGCGGAAGAGGGAGAGGTCAGGGCACAGCGAGTCTGAAGAGGGACAACTCCACACAGGACGTCCTGCCTGACGTCCAGGAACAGCGGGAAGGTCCCCTGAAACCATCACCGTGGCCCGGAGCCCGACAGCCACCTTGAGCCCGTGGCCAAGCCCCGCTCCCTTGCCAGACCTCTCCCTCATCAGGGCCTGCAGCCCCCCTGCACTGGGGGTGTAGTGGGAGGGCGGTGTGGGGAGGCCAGGCGGGCGCTCCTGGTGGGCACAGGTGGAGCGGGGACCTGGCCGGGCCCCAGGGAGGCACAGAAAGTAGGGTATGGGGTGCGAGTGTCCACTTGGGCCCCGGACAGCCCGGGCCCCACCCAGATGGTACGTGTCACCTCTTGTTCCTGTCTTTTCCTGGCAGCTTCCTCCTTCTTTTTCTTCTTCTCTTCTTCAACCTGGGGGAGCAGCGGGAGCTCCATGAGGCAGAGCCACCCCAGGGCCTCTGGGGGCAGGAGGTGGAACAAAGCAAGGCCCGCCAGCCCCTCGTCACCTTCATCTGGACTCTGACCCGGCGATGCCACAGGGCCTCAGGGTCATTAGGGATCAGGGGTCAGGGGGCTCTGGTCATCAGGGGCTCTCCCTCGCTCCCTG
Organism: Spilogale gracilis; assembly: GCA_004023965.1. Classification (NCBI taxonomy): domain Eukaryota; kingdom Metazoa; phylum Chordata; class Mammalia; order Carnivora; family Mephitidae; genus Spilogale; species Spilogale gracilis. Next base: position 2,528 of record PITA01035692.1, on the reverse strand, counting down.
GGGAACTCTCAGCAGCCCCTGGTGTGCCAGGCCCTGCCCCGCAGCCTGCGTCCAGCGAGATCTCCTGGCGCTTCCAGAGGCTGGGCCCCCACAAGGGCGCTCTCCCAGGGAAAAGCGCCAGCCGCCTCCCGTTCCCGTCGACACGCGGCTGCCCCAGCCACTCACCGATCTCTTCTCCTCTCTCTCCCGCAGCAAGGCCTCTCTGTCCGCCAGCTTGACCACGGTCGGCAGCCCTGAAACGCCAAGTTCGTGAGGTGGGGCCTGGCCCCCACCCTGCCCACACGGCCCTCGCGTCCCCTTGCTGCTCATGGGGCTCCCACAGTAACTGGAACACGGGGAGGCCTCGCTGCTCGAGACACAAGGCCCAGAACTCCTGCCAGGGGACGCATCAGCTGAGTATTTACAATCTAGTGACTTCCTGTGCGGCCAAAACCCCCACAACGCCAACAGACACAAGGAGAGACGAGCCGGCTGTCCCGCGGGCCATCTGCCAAGGGACAGACGAGGAGGCCGGGCGGCCGGTGGGACGCACCTTCGTGGTCCTCGAAGCGCACCCCGAGCTCAGGCAGGATGTCATCCCGTAGGGCGTCGCTCAGCTGCAGGATCTCGGGGACTGTGGAGAAAGACAGCGGCTCAGCCTCAGCAGACCCGGGATGCGGCCACGGAGTGCCTTCCCGGGGGCCCTGCAGGGAGCCAAAGCCCAGGCGCCCAGGACCCTGCAGCCCGCGCACGCCCCGGTTGGCGTGCTGCCTTGGGACCCCCGCCGAGGGATTCAGAGCAGGAAGCCAGGTGGGCCGCCGGTCCAGGGAAACGAGGTTTCTCCCCAGAAAGGAGCTCAGGAACCTCCCCGAGCGCCTTGGTCAAGCCGGACGGTGTCCCGCCCCCACACCCTGCACAGCGATCCAGACAGGCAGCCGCGTTCCACACTCCAGACCCAGGGACCGTCAGCCACACGTGCTCTGCGGTCACGGCAGTGTCCCCCCGGCCTCTGGCCCTTCCCTTCCCCTCAGCTAGGTCTTGCACATCGGCGGGCTCCACTGTGGGCACACAGCTCTCACCAGGCCTTGGCCCACACCATGTGTGGCTACAAAGAGTAGAGGGCCCGGGAAGCCAGGAGAGGTGCAGAGCCTGGCCACCCTGTGGGCTCAGAAGTGGCTTTTCCAGGACAGATGGCACATGGCAGCACACCGAGCGGGCAGGCACGAAGAGAGCTGCGGTGTGGGCTTCGGGCCCCAAGGGGACGGACCCTGCAGGGTCAGACTTGTGGGCCTGGGAACCACAGGGCAGGGAGGGGCCGTCTGTCGGCCACTGAGAACCGAGAGCACGTGGAGGCCTCCCCCAGAAGCCCGAGGGGAGAACCTGGCCTCGGGGGAGGAGACTCGGCCACAGTAAGACTGCGCGGGTGGCGGTAACATCAGTGGGGACACGGGCCATCCCCGAGAGACGCTAAAAGGGGCGCATGTGGGAGCAGGCTGGGCACAGCTGTCTTCCCAAGCAGGCCTCAGACTGGCTCGCTCCCGGCCCCCAGGAGGCCGCCTGGCCCGCCAAGTCCCCCGCGGGGAAGTCAGCGTGGGCACTGGGCACTGGGCTGTCACAGGGCACAGGCAGCAAGCCGTCTCGGGAAGCTCTGGTGGCAAATCCCAGGACGGCAAGTGGCAGGAGGGCTGACGTCCGGCCTCGTCTCACCGCGGACACGCCGCGAGCAGCGCCAGCCATGTCCTCCTCCGGCCCTCGGGCACCCACCTGCACCGCCGCGCACCCTGGCCATGCGGCTGTGAGGAAGGCCTGCGCCCGAAACCCGACGTCGGCCCCCCAGTCCTGCCCGAGCTGCTGGCACAGACCGGCGTGCGCACGCCCTGCCCTCTGCCGAGCCTCGTCCCTCTTGGCAGCACCGGCCGGGGCCCATGGGGCCACTCGCTGTGGAACAGGTGACCGATGAACGGACGGCAACTCACCCGTCCCAGAGGGCTTCCGCGCCCCTCCCTAAAGCACGGCCACAGCCGGCACTGCCCAAGGAACAGCCGTCTCTGCCTCCCAGCCTCCCTGGGACCGATGGGACCACGCCCCTGCTCCCTGCCCTTACCCCAGCACAGCGGCCTCTGCAGGGGGCAGGAGCTGGGGCAAGCAAGCCAGGGCCCGCCATCCCCACCGTCAGCGGACTGTCAGCCCCTCGCCGGGTGGCAGCACCCCCAGGCCCAAGCTCTCCGCTGGGCAGTGGCCATGACCACCACACCAAGACCTGTCTTGTCCACACAGATCACAATCCACCCCAACTGTCCTGATTACTTTGCGAGCTTGCTTTTTCCTCCCCCGTCTTCTAAGTCACAAACTGACCAGGCCCAGTGCGCACAAGGAAGAACTCCCACAGCCCACGACGAGAGGACGAGCGACCCCATGGGGCATGGCACAGGGCCTCAAAGGACAGCTCTCCAGACCGGAGGCACACACGGCCATGAGGGAAGGACACAGGGAAGCCCCACAGAGATGCCCCCCAGGGTGGCAGGACTGACCACAACCATTTTTCTACA
>PITA01035691.1:0-10260 GCA_004023965.1 Spilogale gracilis | reverse complement strand
AAAGAAGACATCCAAATGGCCAACAGACACATGAAAAAATGCTCAACATCATTCGGCATCAGGGATATACAAATCAAGACCACAGTGAGATACCACCTCATACCAGTCAAAATGGTTAAAATTAACAAGTCAGGGAATGACAGATGTTGGTGAGGATGCGGAGAAAGGGGAACCCTTTTGCACTGTTGGTGGGAATGCAAGCTGGTGCAGCCAGTCTGGAAAAAGTATGAAGGTTCCTCAAAAAGTTGAAAATAGAGCTACCGTATGACAGAGCAATCGCACTACTGAGTATTTACCCCAAAGATACAAATGTAGTGATTTGAAGGGGTACATGCACCCTAATGTTTATAGCAGCAATGTCCACAATAGACAAACTATGGAAAGAGCCTAGATGTCCGTCAACAGATGAATGGATAAAGATGTGGTAAATATATACAATGGAATACAATGAAGCCATCCAAAAAATGAAATCTTGCCATTTACAATGATGTGGATGGAGCTAGAAGGTGTTACACAAGCAAAATAAGTGCTCAGAGAAAGACAATTAGCATATGATCTCTCCGATATGAGGAATTTGAGAGGCAGGGCCGGGGGTCATAGGGTGAAGGTAGGGGAAAAAAAGAAACATGATGGGACTGGGGAGGAACACAAGCCATAAGAGACTCTTAATCTCAGGAATCAAATTGGGGTTGCTGAGGTATGGGTGGGCGAGGGATAGGGTGGCTGGGTTATGATCACTGGGGAAGGTATGTGCTATGGTGAGTGCTGAATTGTGTAAGACTGATGATTCATAGTCCTGCACCCCTGATGGAAATAATACATTATATGTTAATTAAAAATTAATTAATTAAAAGATATCACCTCACACCTGTTAGAAAGGCTGTTATCAAGAAGATAAAAAGCGGGCGCCTGGGTGGCTCAGTGGGTTAAAGCCTCTGCTTTCAGCTCAGGTCATGATCTCAGGGTCCTGGGATCGAGGCCCACATCAGGCTCTCTGCTCGGCAGGGAGCCTGCTTCCTCCTCTCTCTGCCTGCCTCTTTGCCTCCTTGTGATCTCTCTCTCTGGCAAATAAATAAATAAAGTCTTTAAAAAAAAAGAGTTAAAAAAAAAGATAAAAAGCAACAGGAGTTAATAAGAATGTGGTGAAAATGGAACCCTTATATTTTGTTGGTGGGAATGTAAACTGGTCCAACTATTATGGAAAACAATATGAAGTTTCCTCTAAAAATTAAAAATAGATTTATCATATCCAGGAATTGCACTTCTGGTTATATCCCAAAGAAAATAAAAACAGGATTTCAATAAGATCTATGCACTCCTGTGTTTTATTGCAGCATCATTCACTATAGCAAAAGTACAACCCAAAAGCTCATCAACAAATAAGTAGATAAAAAATATGTGGAACATATACACAATGCAGTCCTATTCAGCTACAAGAAAAGAAGATATCCTCTTATTAATGACAACATGGATGGACTTTAAGCACATTATGCTAAGCAAGATAAGTCCGATGGAAAGATAAGTGCTGTACAGTATCAGTGATATGTAGTATCTAAGAGTTAAACCTGTAGAAAAACACAGTAAAATGGTGGTTACGGGAGGATGAAGGGCGGGGATCAGAGTGAAGGTGTTTAAGACCAGAAACTTGTAATGAGTAATAAACGACCACAGAGATCGAATGCGTAGAATAATGAACATAGACAATAATATTGTACTGTGATTATATAATGTGATAAATATTGCTATATCAACAATAATATTACAGTATACAAATGTATTAACATAATATGCTGTATACCTTAAATATACAGAATGCTACACATCAAATTCATCTAATAAAAAAATTAACAGTAAAAATATTCTTTAATATTTACCCATATATTTACTATTTCCAATGTCATTCATTTATGAAGATCCAGAAGTTTCCCTTTGGTGTTCTTTCCCTTCAGTACAAAGAAATTTAATATCTCTTGTCATGTGAGTTTGGTGACAGTGTTGTCTTTAATTTTCCTTTTTCTTTTCAAATTATTTTTGAAAGAGAGCTTTTTTTATTACTTAAATTCAATTAGCCAAGGTATGATACATTATTAGTTTTTGATATAATGTTCAATTTATTCATTTATATGAGAGAGAGAAAGAGAGTACAGGAGGGGAAAGGGCAAAAGGAAAGGGAGTCTGATGTGGGGCTTGATCCCATGACTCTGGGATCATGACCTGAACTGAAGGCAGACACTTAACCAACTGAGCCACCAAGGTGCCCCATTTTCCTTTTCCTTAAAATGTCTTTATTTTATCTTCAATTCTTGAATGATATTTTTCTGGAGATAGAATTTTGGGTTGCCTTTTTACTGTTCCGCTGTGATCTAGCTTCATAGTTTCTGATGAAAAAATCACTGTAAATGTGAATCATTATTTTACTGTACATAATTTACTCTTTTTGTCTGACTGTATTTAAGGTCTTTTCTTTAACTTCAGTGTTTCATAGTTTGTCTATGATATACCTACACATGGTTTCCTTTAGTTTGTTTGCAAGTTTGCTATGCTTATTGAACCTCTAAATTTATGCCCTTCACCAGTATTGGGAAGGTTTTTTTTGCCATTATTACTACAAACATTTTTTTTTCTGCCTCATTCTTCTCTCTCTCTCTCTGTCTCTAAGATTCTAATTATGTTAGAACTTTTAAAATTGTTCCACTTTTAAACTTTGAGGCTTTACCTTTTTTGTTAATATTTATTTTCTCTTTTCAGATTAGATTTACTCTGTTCATTTCTTCAAGTTCATTGACTTATCTGTCATTTTTATTTTGCAATTATTCAGTAAATTTAAAATTTTTCTCATATTTTATGCTCTAAAATTTTTGAAATTTTTTTGTATTTTCCATTTTTCTGCTGAGATTTCTTATTTTGTCATTTATTAAATGTATAATTAAAGCATTTTTTTTTAAATTTCACTGAGTGTAGTTATAATGGCTCTTTTAAAATGTTTGATAATCCCAAGATCTTGACCATCTCAGGCTTGGCATCTAATAATTCTTTCCCTTGAGACTAAGTAAAATTTTCCAGCCTCCTGAAATTCAGATCAAATAACTCTGGTTTTAAAAAAATAATAACAACTTTGGATTCTGTCCTGGACATGGTGAATGTTATGTTGTGGAAAATCCAGATTCTCTTATATTGTTCCTAAGAGTGTTGAGATTTTGGCTTTAATGAACAGTTTAGCTAGTTGCAAACTACATGTTCTTATGCCTGTGGCAGGTAGTGGCTCAGAATTTGGTTCAGTTCTCTAAGCTTCAGGTACAAGCTGCTTTCAGTCTGCCCCAAACAGGTATGGTATTTAAACACATAATTCAGGGTTCCCCTTACCAGCCTGTCTCCCTATTAGAAGTTTTCTCTTCCCTTTCTAGCACCCTGGTTATCCAGGATCTTTTGCTGTTTCCTTCAGCCATAAAGATGATTGACTTTTTATTAGAGTTTTAGGAGCTCTGAAGACTGCTTCCACTAAGGCAAAATCTTTTTTAAAAAAGTGTGGGAAGAATGTTGTTTCGTGTTAATTGCTTCACATTTGACTCCCTGCCAAAATCTGCTTGCCTTCATTCAGTCTCCTGAACTCTCAGATGTAGTTGGGGTGTTTTGTATTTCTCGCAGAGTGGATAGCTGTGGTTTGTGGAAGGATTGGTTTGTTAGATAGTCACTCTTTTCTTTCAGAAGCAGAACTTCAATACCATATTCCTTCTCAAGAGACTGGAATGAATTAGAGCTGTATCTGCCAAGCCCTGAAACTTGGCATCCTGTGTTTATAATACAATAAACATTCCACAAAATTATCTTTCTTGTTAACCAGTTCTAAGTCTAGAGACAAAAATACTCTTTTCCTAACAGTCTGAGAGGTAATCAACATAAATAGATAAACATTTTACCTTCAGGTAGTTTCTCTTATGCTAAAGTTTTATACTTGTTACTCTGCCATGGTCATGCACACCTTTTGGTTAACTTTTTATTTAAATACTTTCTAGAAGACATACAAATGTAGAACAGACACATAAAAAGATGCTCAGTATCATCAATCATCAGGAAAATGCAAATCTAAATCACAATGAGATATCACCTCCTACCTGTCAGAATGGCTGAAATCAAAATGACAAGAAGTGACAAGTGTTGAGGAGAATGTGGAGAAAAAAGAAACCTTGTGCACTGTTGGTAGGAATGTAAATACAGCCACCATGGAAAACAGTATGGACTTTCCTCAAAAAATTAAAAATAGAAATGCTATATTATTCAATAAGTCCACTACTGGTTAGAAAACAAAACAAACAAAATACTAATTTTATCTAGAAAACTAATTAAAAAGACATACACATCCTATGTTTATTACAGCATTTGCAATAGCCAAAATATGGAAGCAACCCAAGTGTCCATGGATAGACAGATGGTAAGGAAGATATGTACACACACGAGAATGAACACGTGCATGCACACGCATGCACACACACAGGAATATTACAAAGCCCCCTGTGACTCTTCTGCTAAAATTACCATTATCTTGACTTTTTGATAATCATCTCCTTTTTTCTCTATGTAAGGATTTTGTGAGCTTTTCATTTATTTCTTCATTCTGAAATAATTATCATTTATTACATGTCATACATTGTTATGTATTCTAGAGATGCAGCTGTAAGTGAAATAGACACAATACTCCCACTCATGAACTTTACAGCCTAGTGATAGGACTTTAATTTTGTGGTATATTTTATTAAAGTACTTCTCAGAGAATTTATAAAAAGATTTATTGAGCAGCATCATACCTATAGACCATTAGTAGTTTCTTTTTATTTACTAAAATAAAATTCTTTTTATTTGTCTCATTCTCTTAGTCATTTATCAAACACTGTGTACATAAAAGAATAGATTTATGCCTTAAAATGCAGCAGTAAACCAAAACTGACATAAGTCCCAGTCCTTATAAACATGTTGGTAAAGGAATCTGGTTTTCTTTCTTGAAGACAACTTACAAATAAGGAATGAGTCCCCCAGCTCTTTCAGTTTATTTTAGCAACATTAAATGAATCTGTTACATAAGTATTCTGCTATGGTCTAAATGTTTATGTCCTCCCCAAATTCGTATGTTGAAAATATAATGTTTGATGTGATAGAATTAGGAAGTGGGACCTGTGGGAGGTGCTTAGGTCATGAGGGTAGAGCCGTATGAATGGACTTAGTGCTCTTATAAAAGCACTTAGAAAAGAGACCCCGTGAGCTCCCTAGATCCTTCTACCATGTGAAGACACAGTGAGAAGTCCGTAGTCTGCAATTCATAAGAGGGCCTTCACCAAAACCTAAACAAGCTAGCACCCTGACCTTGAATTTCCAGCCTCCAGAACTGTAAGAAATAGATTTCTATTCTATAAGCTATGATATTTTGTTATAGCAGCCCAAAAGGCTAAGACATTATCTTACCATATTTAAAAAAACCCTGCTTTTTTATTATTCTTCCTTCTCCCTAACCATTGATGACCTTATTAAAAGCAACAGTATTGTACCAACTATATTAAGTCAGTCATTTCTAAGACTGGATATACAGCAAGGAAATTGGTCTAGGTAAGTGAAAAGTTAACTGTAAGAATTCTAAAGAGAAATAGTATTGGGTTGTTTTTTTTTTTTAGATTTTATTTAAATTTAAGTTTGTTGACATATAGTATATTACTGTTTTCCACGGTAGAACCCAGTGATTCATCAGTTGCCCATAACACCCAGTGTTCATTATATCCTGTGGCCACCCCAATGCCCATCACCCAATCACCCCATCCTCTCACCCACCTCCCCTCCAGCAACCCTCAGTTTGTTTTCTTTCTTTTTTTTTTTTTAATATTTTATTTATTTATTTGTCAGAGAGAAACACAGCGAGAGGGAATACAAGCACAGGGAGTGAGAGAGGGAGAAGCAGGCTTCCCCCCAAGTAGGGAGCCCCATGTGGGGCTCGATCCCAGGTCTCTAGATGCTCCAGGTGCTCCATTATCATGACCTGAGCCGAAGGCAGTCGCTTAACCAACTGAGCCACCCAGGTGCCCCTCAGTTTGTTTTCTTAACTATAGAGTCTCTTATGGTTTTCCTCTCACTATTTTTGTCTTATTTTTCCTTCTGTTCCCCTGTGTTCATCTGTTTCTTAAATTCTACAAATGAATGAAAGGATATGCTGTTTGTCTTTCTCTGATTTATTTTGCTTAGTATAATGCACTCTAGTTCCATCTATGTCATTGCAAATGACAAGATTTCATTCTTTTTGATGGCTGAGTAATATTCCACGGTGTGTGTATACACACACACACACACACACACACACACACACACCATATCTTCTTTATCCATTCATCAGTCAATGACCATCTGGGCTCTTCCACATTTTAACTATTGTGGACATTGCTGCTATAAACACCGGGGCTGCATTTGCCCCTTTGAATCATTATTTTTGTATCCTTTGGGTAAATATCTACTAGTGCAATTGCTGGGTTGTAGGGTAGTTCTGTTTTTTAACTTTTTGAAGGAACTCCATACTATTTTCCAGAGTGGCTGCACCAGTTTGTATTGCCACCAACAATTTAAGAGGATACCCTTTCTCTGCATCCTCACCAACATCTATTGTTTTCTGAGTTATTAATTTTAACCATTCTGACCAGTGTGAAGTGGTATCTTTGTGGTATAGTGTTCTTCTTAACATGGGAAAGAAGAGTAATGTAGTATAAATCTCTTGAACTTTTGCTTCTCTTAACAAAGATCTGAGGGGAGTTAAGAAGTTGGACACATGTTGATTCATTGTTAATTATAGAGTATGGTAATAACAGGTTTGAGTATTAGTCATGTTCTCCTAGTGTTTGACAATAGCTCTTAATGCAGGAAGAAAAGGATTTTTTTAAAGAGAATTAAGAACATTTCCAGTACTGTTTCTTTGCATATGTCATTTCCTTGGATTTGAGCCTTGGCAATAGCTTTACCCAGGTATAATTCCCAAATAGACTTTTGTTTATTCTCCTTAGAATTTGAAAGTGATACTGCTGATGAACTTTATTTTATAGATAGTCATAACATGACACGATTAAGATGCAAGTAGATTGATTTTTGTCATTAAAATAAGGACCAATACCAACAGTAATTCAAAGCTTATTTTTATCTGTTGTATTGTTCCTTACCTAATAGCAATGTTGTTAAGGTGACAACTTCATGCGATTTACTATCATTTCTTCCTACTGAATTCCAGGTCCCAAAGTATTTTACACTTTTAACTAAAGGGGAACTCTCATTTTCTGCTCGTGATCCTTGAACTGCGACATAAAGCCGCCATAAGTTTAACAAATGCTATTCAGAGTCAAAGGTCCCATAAAAAGTGTAGACTAAGGATTAAGAGAAAAAGCTTGAACTGGGGAGGAATTCATTGCATCAAGTAAGACAGTGACTCTAGGGAATGTCAATAAGAGGCAATTTAGAGGCTAGGTCTTACTTCAATGCTGGATCTGGCCTGAAGGGCAGTAAAAGAAAGTAAAAATGAGGTTATCATTACCAAGAACTTTTGAAATAAGAAAATAAGTTTTCCTTCAGAGAGTAAATGATAAAAGCAATATATAATTCTTCATAACATACTGGAATTTCCTTAGAAAAATAATGTAGCCTACCAGACATTTTAAGAATTAGTATGAATTTATCTAAAGAAAAATTGTTAGCCAGAAGAATGATTTTTAAATGATTAAAAACTGATTAAAAAAGGGAGTTTCACAGAGTCAAATATTAGTACTGCCCATTCAGATACTTTATAAGGAAAAGGGAGTTTTCTTAGGGTGGCCCTACCCCTTCCATTCTTGGGGCATATTTTGTCTGGTAAGCTGGGGTGTATATGCTATGGATTGGGAAGGTTCCAGGATCCAGGCAGGAGAGAACTGATATTTCAGGACTCAGCTATAAAATAAAGTAGAATTTAAGATTTGAGCCAGAGAGAGGTAAAAAGCTAAGACTGCAGGAGAAAATAATTATTCAGAATAATCAGTACCTGTGGAAATTTTATGAGGCCCAGTCTACAGAATCAGATAGGCATTTATACAGCAGAGAAATCTGATTTCACTACATTGTGGAGCTGTATGCATGAGACCATCAGACTATCCTTCAAATATCCAAATAACACATTTCCCATTGTTAGAGTCCATTCCAGGTATGCACCGTTCTGATGTTTTTACTGTTTATGTACTCTGTTGCCAAGGCCAGTGCTAACTAACATCAAGCTCCCTTAATGTTTCTCATTGTAGAGTGATATTGACATATTGTTGGTTTATTATATTTTTTTGAACCTCAAGTAAGGTTTGAGATATTCAGAGTTCCTGGTTTATGGCATACTACTGTCATCTGTCCACTTAAGTCTCCTTCCTTGTTTATTTATATATGTTTTCCCATTATTCTCTATCTTTACTCCTGTACTCCAAACACTACTGTGAGCAATTATTCTAATATATTTAACATATATTCTTAGATATGTTCTCTCCCCAAATTTAATGTGTTTTTAATTTTGCAGAAGTTATTGAAATTTTGTATTTCTCAAAACAATATAGTGTTGCTCTGTGTACATTTGTATTATTATTTCTTTTTTCACTAAGTTTTTATTTTGAAAAAATGCAGTTTAAGTAAAAAAAGGGTAATGTATTTGCATTTATTAATTTTAAGTTAACTATTAGGGTTTCTAAATTTCTCCATTTTGTTTTTTGAAGATTTTATTTATTTTAGAGACAAAGAAAGAGCTCATGAGCAGGGAGAAGGGTGGGGGCAGGGAGAGGAGGAGGGAAAGATAATCTGTCATGTACTCCATGTAAAGCCCGACTTGAGGCTCCTGACAGGGGGCTGGATCTCATGACCTGGAGATCATGGTCTTAGCCAAAATCAAGAGCTGGCCACTGACTAAGACACCCAGACATTCCTTAAATTTTTCCTTTTAATTCTAACATGGTAACTATTGCTTTAAAAATATTATTATTAGTAGTAGTAGTATTAGTATTATTAGTCTTTCTGTCTGGTTTATTTCACTTAGCATAATGTGCTACAGGTTCATCCATGTTGTCACAGTGGCAAGATTTTCTTCTCTTAGATTATTATTTCTTAGTTACTCCTAGTTTGCTCCTAGTTTGCCTCCACCTTCATGATGCTACAGATAGTTCTGTAATAAACATCCTATAAAAATTTCCTTAAGGACCTGTTCAGAGTTTCTCTGGGATATCACTGGGTGTAAGATTTCTGCATTGTAATATATACACCCAATTTTTCCAGATTTATTGAGGTATAATTGACAAGTAAAATTGTATGTATTTCAAGTATGCAAGATGTTTTAATATAAATATACATTGTGAAATGTTTTGCCACAATCAAATTAATTACCACATCCATTTCTTCATGTAGTTACTTTTTTTCTGTGTGTATGGTTAGAATCCCTAATCTGGTTTAGCAAATTTTTTAAAAAGATTTTATTTATTTATTTGACAGAGAGTAAATTTATTAATAAAATAAATTTTATTTATTTATTTGCAGCTAGACAGGGAACACAAGCAGGGGGAGTGAGAGAGGAAGAAGGAGGCCTCCCACCAAGCAGGGAACCCGATGTGGGTCTTGATCCTGGGACTCCAGGACCATGACCCGAGCCAAAAGCAGATGCTCAACGTTCCAGATTGACTTATTTGACTTAGCATAATACACTCTAGTTCCATCTACGTTGTTGCAAATGGCAAGATTTTACGTTTTTTTTTTCATGGCTACATAATAAATATCATGTTGTGTGTGTGTGTGTTTGTGTGCACATATATATGTATAAATATACCACATCTTTGTGCATTCATCTGTTGATGGACATCTAGGCTCTTTCCGTAGTTTGGCTGTTGTGCACATTGTTGCCATAAACATGGGTGCATGTGCCCCTTCAGATCACTATATTTGTATCTTTGGGGTAAATACTCAGTAGTGCGATTGCTCTGTCATATGGTAGCTCTATTTTCAACTTTTTGAGGAACCTTCATACTTTTCCCAGACTGGCTGCACCAGCTTGCATTCCCACCAACAGTGCAAAAGGGTTCCCCTTTCTCCGCATCCTCACCAACATCTGTCATTCCCTGACTTGTTAATTTTAACCATTTTGACTGGTATGAGGTGGTATCTCACTGTGGTCTTGATTTGTATATCCCTGATGCCGAATGATGTTGAGCATTTTTTCATGTGTCTGTTGGCCATTTGGATGTCTTCTTT
>PITA01035690.1:0-10264 GCA_004023965.1 Spilogale gracilis | reverse complement strand
AGCAAATGGGAACTAGGGTAATCTAGGGAGGGAAACGAAACAACAGAGATTTTGAACACAGAAACAAACTGAGGGACTTGGAGGGAGGGGGGTGGAGGGATGGGAGAGCCTGGTGGTGGGTACTGGGGACACCTAAAGCATGGAGCACTGGGTGTGGGGAATGGGGAATGAATCTTGAAACACTGGAAAAAAAAATTTTAGTAACAATAAAAAAAAAAATTTAAAAAAATACAGTATAAAAAAAAAATTAAAAATAGAGCTACCTTATGACCCTGCAATTGCACTACTGAGCATTTACCCCAAATATGGAAATGCAGTGAATTTAAAGGCCACATGTACCCCAATGTTCATCGCAGCAATGGCCACAATCGCCAAACTGTGGAAAGAGCCAAGGTGCCCATCAACAGATGTGGTACATATATACAATGGAATACTATGCCTCCATCAGAAAGGATGAATATCCAACTTTTGTAGCATTATGGACTGGATTCAAGAGATTATGCTGAGTGAAATAAGTCAAGTAGAGAAAATCAAATATCACATGGTTTCACTTACTTGCGGTGCATAAGGGGTAACCTAGAGGACAGTAGGAGAAGGAAAGTAATGGGAAGTAGGGTAATCCAGGGAGATAAATGAAACAACAGAGACTTTGGACACAGAAACAAAATGAGGGAATGGAGGGAGTGGGGTGGGTAAATGGGAGTGCCTCTTGGTGTGTACTGAGGGCACCTATTGCATGTGGCACTGGGTGTGGGGAATGGGGAATGAATCTTGGAACACTGGGGAAAAAAATTAAGAAACAATAAAAAAAGATTGCCTCAAAAAAATTAAATAAATAAATAAATAAATAAATAAATAAATAAATAAATAAATAATAAATTTTTGAATGTTTAAATAAGGTGCCCTCTCCTGGTAAAGGCAAGAATACCATTGCTAAAAGGCAGACTATAAGGCATGACATATTCCATCTCTAATTCTTAATTAGTTCTCTGCCCACAACACTTCTTGAAATTGCTTATGTATATGGTACATCTGGTATCTCTTGTTAAGCCACAGATTCTGAGTAGTCATTGGCCTTTAGCTTTGCATATGAAGCAGGACTAGGGGAGCAATCTCATGGTACCCATCTTAAGTACTCATTTCAAAATACTTTGAAAGTCTGTACCTGAAATGGCTCACAATTCTTTATGCTACCTCCAACCTCAACCCCATGGGATGGAAAGAAAAAAGAAGAGGAACCAGTACCTGAAGGAAAGACATAAAGTAGTCATTTTTTTTAGGAAAGGCATGGTTGTCTGCTGAGAAATCTCCAGATAAATCACTGGAAAATTCTGACAGTCCAATCACATCCCAATAGCAAGATCAACATTCAAGATGCAATGATTTTTCTATCAAAGGAAAAACAATTTCAAAATGTAAAAGCCCAGTGTTGGGTATTAAGGAGGGCCCATACTGCATGAGCCACTGGTTGTTAAATGCAAACAATGAATCATGGAACACTACATCAAAAAATAATGATGTACTGTATGGTGACTAACATAACATAATAAAATGAAAGAGCGGGTAGAGGGGGTAGGAGCGCCTGGTGGTCTGTATCAAGAAAAGCATGTATTGCATGGAGCATTGAGGGTAGTGCATAAACAGTGAATCTTAGAACACTAAAAAAATAAAATAAATTATTTTTAAACAAATTATATAAGCTTACTATTACATAAATCATATCATAATTTATAATTTATAACAGTGTAAGAGGATTCCACTTTCTCCAAATCCTCTCTAGCTGTGATCACCAAGAAAGTATGGTATGGGCACAAAAACAGACACAAAGACCAATGGAAGAGAGTAGAGAGTCCACATAAGGGCCCGCAACTCTATGGTCAAATAATCATTGAGAAAGCGGGGAAAAATATCCAGTGGAACAAATACAGCCTCTTCAATAAATGGTGCTGAGAAAATTGGACAGCTATATACAGAAGAATGAACTCAAACATTCTCTTACACCATACACAAAGATTAACTTGAAATGGATGAAAGACCTCAATGTAAGACAGGAGTCTATCCAAATCCTAGAGGAGAACACAGGCAGTAACCTCTTTGACATGGGCCACTGCAACTTCAAAGGAAAGGAAACAAAAGGCAAAGGAAACAAAAGCAACAGTGAACTTTTGAGACTTCATCAAAATAAAAAGCTTCTGCACAGCAAAGGAAACAGTCAAAAAAAAAAAAAAAAGAGGTAACCAGGGAATGGGAGATTATATCTGCAAATGGCACTACAGACAAAGGGCTGATATCCAAGATCTATAAAGAACTCCTCAAACTCAACAACCAAAATAAAGGTCACCACATAAAAAATGGGCAGGAGACATGAAGAGGCACTTCTCCAGGGAAGACATACAAATGCCTAAAGACACATGAAAAATTTTCATCATCAATAGCTATCAGGCAAATTCAAATCAAAACCACATTGAGATACCACCTTACACCAGTCAGAATGGCCAAAATTAACAGGACAGGAAACAACAAGTGTTGGAGAGCTGTGGAGAAAGGGGAACCCTTTTACACTCTTGGTGGGAAAGCAAGTTGGTGCAGCCACTTTGGAAAACAGTGTGAAGATTCCTTAAAAAATTAAAAATAGAGCTACCCTATGACCCTGCCATTGCACCACTGGGTATTTACCCCAAAGATACAGATTTACTGAAAAAAAAAAGGCTGTATGTACCCCAGTGTTCACAGCAGCAATGTCTGCAATCACCAAACTGTGGAAAAAGCCAAGGTGCCCTTCAACAGACGAATGGATAAAGAAGATATGGACCATATACAGAATGGAATATTATGCCTCCATGAGAAAGGATGAATACCCAACTTTTGTAGCAACATGGGTCAGATTGGAGGAGATTGTGCTGAGTGAAATAAGCCAAGCAGAGAAAGTCAATTATCATATGGTTTCACTTACGTGTGGAGCATAAGAAGCAACATGGAGGACATTAGGAGGAAGAGGCAATGTGAACTGGGGTAAATCTGTGAGGGAGATGTTACATGAGAGACTTTGGACTCTGAGAAACAAACTGAAGGTTTTGGAATGGAGGGGTGCAAAATAAAAGGGAAAAATTTTAAAAAACAAGGTAAGAAATATTTATAAATAAATAAATAAATAAATATTTTAAAATAAAATAAAATTTAAACTAAAACTTCTACAATACCTGAGAACAATCCTATAAGAAATGCATATAGTTTTTGAAGGAGAAAACTGTCAAATGTAACATAAGAAGAAATCATAACTAAGAGAAAGAGTTAGGGTGGTCATGTGGGAAAGCCTTTTTTTTATATTTTATTTTATTTTTTCAGTGTTCCAAAATTCATTGTTTATGCCCCACAACCAGTGTTCCATGTCATACAAGCCATAAGAACCCACCACCAGGATCACCCAACCCACACCTCCTCTCCTTCGTGACCCTCAGTTTGTTTCTGAGTCCAAAGTCTCTCATGTTTCATCTCCCTCTCTGATTTCCCCACTTTCCGTTTCCTTTCCTTCTCCTACTGTCCTCCGTGTTGTTCCTTATGCTCCACAAGTAAGTGAAACCATATGGTATTTGATTTTCTCTTCTTGGCTTATTTCACTCAGCATAATCTCCTCCACCCTCGTCCATGTTGCTACAAATGTTTGGTATTCATCCTTTCTGAGGGAGGTGTAATATTCCATTGTATATATGAACCATATCTTCTTTATCCATTCTTCTGCTGAATGGCCCCTTGAGTCTTTCCACAGTTTGGTGATTGCAGACATTGCTGCTATGAACACTGGGGAACATATAGCCTTTCTTTTCACTACATCTGTATCTTTGGGGTAAATACCCAGTAGTGCAATGGCAGAGTCATAGGGTAGCTCTATTTTTAATTTTTTAAGGAACCTCCACATTGTTTACCAAAGTGGCTGCATCAATTTGCATTCCCATCAACAGTGTAAGAGGGTTCCCCTTTCTCCACAGCTCTCCAACACTTGTTGTTTCCTGTCCTGTTAATTTTGGCCATTCTGACTGGTGTAAGGTGGTATCTCACCGTGGTTTTGATTTGAATTTCCCTAATGGCTAGTAATGACAAAAATTTTTCATGTGTCTGTTAGGCATTTCTATGTCTTCTATGGAGAAGTGCCTCTTCATGTCTCCTGCCCATTTTTTGATGTTATCATTGTCTTTTTGGATGTTGAGTTTGAGGAGGTCATTATAGATCTTGGATACCAGCCCTTTGTCTGTAGTGTCATTTGCAAATATCTTCTTTCATTCCATGGGTTGCCTATTTGTTTTGTTGACTGTTTCCTTTGCTGTGCAGAAAGTTTTTATTTTGATAAACCCAAAAGTTCATTTTTGCTTTTGTTTCCTTTGCCTTTGGAGACGTGTCTTGAAAGAAGTTGCTGTGGCCGATGTCAAAGAGGTTACTGCCTATGTTCTCCTCTGGGGTTTTGATAGATTCCTGCCTCACATTGAGGTGTTTCATCCATTTCAAGTTTATCTTTGTGTATGGGGTAAGAGAATGGTCAAGTTCATTCTTCTATATATAGCTGAATGAATTTCCCAACATTATTTATTGAAGAGAATGTCTTTTTTCCATTGGGTATTTTTTCCTGCTTTCTCAAAAAATATTTGACCATAGAGTTGAGGATCCATATCTGGGCTCTCTACTCTGTTTCATTTGTCTATTTGTCTGTTTTTGTGCCAGTACCATGCTGTCCTGATGATCACGGCTCTGTAATAAAGCTTGAAATCATGTAAAGTGATGTCCCAAGCTTTGTTTTTCTTTTGCAACATTTCTTTAGCAATTCAGGGTCTTTTTTGGTTCCATATAAATTTTAGGATTTTTTTCCAACACTTTAAAAATCTTGATGGAATTTTTATTGGGATCACATTAAAAGTATTGATTGCTCTGGGCAGCATAGACATTTTAACAATGTTTATTCTTCTGATCCATGAGCATGGATGCTCTTCCAGCTTTTTGTGTCTTCTTCAATTTCTTTCATGAGTGTTCTGTAGCCTTGAGTATAGAATCTTAACTTCTTTGGTTAGGTTTATTCCTAGGTATCTTATGATTTTGGGTGCTATAGTAAATGGAATTGATTCTCTTATTTTCCTTTATATATTGTCATTGTTAGCGTATAAGAACACCACTGATTTCTGTGCATTGATTTTGTATCCTGCAACATTACTGAATTGTTGAGTTCTAAAAGTTTGTGGGTAGAGTCTTTTGGGTTTTCCATATAAAGTATCATGTCATCTGCAAAGAGAGAGAGTTTGACTTCTTCTTTGCCAAGTTGAATACCTTTTATTTCTTTCTGTTGTCTGATTTCTGTTGCTAGGACTTCTAACACTATGTTGAACAATAGTTGCCGGAGGCCAACGCCAGCAACAGTCAAGGCTTCCAATAGGTGGGGACGGTGTCCATGATACAAAATGAGAGAGCTCCAAAGATTCTTTTCCAATAACCTGCCAGCCTTGCTGGCTCTCAGTGTCTTTATTTATAGATAGCAAGTTAAAGATCCTCATGAAGGAAAATTTTTTTAAAAAGAGTGATTTTTGATTACACAGTGTCTTTGTTAGGGAAACATAGTGCTTTGATCAGTGAAACATGTTTTTGCAGGTGCACCTATCTACAATTCAGAGTTAACGTCTTAAACCAAACCAAGGACATGTTATTCAGTAAGATTTTTTACAGTTTCTTACATTTGGTGCTTAGATGATATAGGGTAGACTAATGATAGGTGTTTTTTAAGCAGGTCTTACAAACAAGAAGGCAATTGAAAGGCTTAGATGAGTCGTGTACAAAGTTTTAGCTACATTATTAATACAATGACCAAAAGTTAGTCTGTCTGGCATCAAGGAGAAAGATAACTTATTTTGCAAAGGAAAAAACACTTGCTCAACCCTCTTTTCTATGACTGGGTGCAGAACTCTTTATGGATTCTTTATGTGCATGGAAATGTTCTTGTTAGTAGAGTTTTATTTCTTATATTAAGCCCTTTATTTAACCATTTAAGAGCCCTGACAATCTCCTCCACAGAGCTCTGAGATATCTAATATTAAGCTATTTTTAATGATGGTAAATAAAAACAAAAGCATTTTTCTATATACTAGACATGGTTTTTAAATATCAAGCATTCCATATAGAGAATGGCAAACAAGCAGGGTGGAGAATCTACTGCCCCATGCAAACTCCTCACACTTTGTGGGAGGGTCGGTGTTCCGTGCCTTGCAGAGGGAAATCACCTAATTGACCATGCAGGTGGCTCGCGACAAATAGGGCTGAAGATGGGCATCTTTGTCTTGTTCCTGATCTCAGTGGGAAGGCTGTCAGTTTTTCCCCATTGACAATGACATTCACCGTGGATTTTTCATAGATAGATTTAATGAGGTTGAGGAATGTTCCCTCTAGCCCTATACTTTGAAGAGTTTTAATCAGGAAGAGTTGCTGTATTTTGTCAAATGCTTTTTCTGCATCAATTGATAGGATCATGTCATTCTACCCTCTTCTCTTATTGATTTGTTCCATCAGGTTGATTGATTTGTGAATGTAGAATCACCCTTGCATCCCAGGGTAAATCCCACCTGGTTGTGGTGGATAATCTTTTTAATGTACTGTTAGATCCTATTAACTAGGATCTTGTTAAGAATCTTGGCATCCATATTCATCAGGGATACTGATCTGAAGTTCTCCTTTTTGACGGGGTCTTTCTCTGGTTTGGGGATTAAAGTGATGCTGGCTTCCTAGAAAGAGTCTGGAAGTTTTCCTTCTGTTTCCATTTTCTGAAACAGCTTCAGGAGAATAAGCATTATTTCTTCTTTGAATGTTTGGTAGTATTCCACAGGGAATCCATCAGGTGCTGGGCTCTTGTTTTTTGGGAGATTTTTGATCACTACTTCAATCTCGTTACTAGATATAGGTCTATTCAGATTGTCATTGTCTTCCTGTTTCAGTCTTGGAAGTTTATAAGTTTCCAGGAATGCCTCCATATCTTCTAAGTTGTTTAACTTATTGGCATGTAATGGTTGATTGTAATTTCTGATGATTGTTTCTATTTCCTTGGTGTTAGTCGTGATCTCTCCCCTTTCATTCATAATTTTATTATTTTGGGTCTTCTCCTTTTCTTTTGGATTAGTTTGGTCAATGGTTTATCGATCTCATTAATTCTTTCAAAGAACCAGCTTCTAATTTCTCGATGTGTTCTACTGTATCTCTAGTTTCTAATTCGTTGATCTCTGCTCTAATCTTAATTATTTCCTGTCTTGTGTGGGGGGTTAGCTTAATTTGTTGCTGATTTTCCAGTTCTTTAAGATACAATGAGAGTTCATTTATTCAGGAGTTTTCCATTAATTTTCAGTAAGGATTGGATGGCTATGTATTTTCTCCTTAGGACTGCCTTGGCCATATCCCCTAGGTTTTGGATCGATGTGTCTTCATTCTCATTGGTTTCCAGAAAAAGTCTAAGTTCTTCTTTGATTTTCTTATTGATCCAAACATTCTTGAGCAGGATTGCCTTTGGCTTCCAAATGTTTGAATTCCTTCTGAACTTTTTCTTATGGTTGAGTTCCAGTTTCAAGGTGTTGTGGTCAGAGAATATGCAGGGAATAATCTCAAACTTCTGGTATTGGTTGAGCCCTGATTTGTGACCTAATATGTGGTCTATTCTGGAGAAAGTTCCATGTGTACTGGAGAAGAATGAGTATTCTGCTGTTTCAGGATGAAATGTTGTGAATACAACGATGAGATCTATCTGGTCCAATGAGTCATTCAAAGCTCTTGTTTCTTTCTTGATTTTATGTTTATAAGATTTGTCATTCATGACAGTGGTGTGTGATGATCTCCTACAATTAATGTATTTGTATTGATGTGGCTATTTTGTTTAAAAGTTGGCTAATGTAGTTCGCTTCCCCCATGTAAATATTTACAATTGTTAGATCCTCTTGAAGTATAGACCTTTTTATTTTAAGATTTTATTTATTTTTTCTTATTCAGTTTCCCCGTCTTTTTTTTCTTGTTACTTAAAATTTTTTCCCCAGTGTTCCAAGATTCATTCCCCATTCCCCAAACCCAGTGCTACACGCAATAGGTACCCCCAGTACCCACCAGCAGATTCTCCCATCCCTCCACCCCCCTCCCTCGAAGTCCCTCAGTTTGTTTCTGTGTCCAAAGCCTCTGTTGTTTCGTTTATCTCCCTGGATTACCCTACTTCCCATTTACTTTCTTTCTTCCATGTCCTCCAGGTTGCCCCTCATGCACCACAAGTAAGTGAAATAACGTGATATTTGACTTTCTCTAATTGGCTTATTTCACTCAGCATAATCTCTTGAATCCAGTCCATAATGCTACAAAAGTTGGATATTCATCCTTTCTGATGGAGGCATAGTATTCCATTGTATATATGTACCACATCTTCTTTATCCATTCATCTGTTGATGGGCACCGTGGCTCTTTCCACAGTTTGGCGATTGTGGCCATTGCTGCGATGAACATTGGGGTACATGTGGCCTTTAAATTCACTGCATTTCCATCTTTGGGGTAAATGCTCAATAGTGCAATTGCAGGGTCATAAGGTAGCTCTATTTTTAATTTTTTAAGGAATCTCCACACTGTTTTCCAAAGCGGCTGCACCAGCTTACATTCCCACCGCTTTCTCCGCAGCTTCTCCAACACTTGTTGATTCCTGAATTGTTAATTTTGGCCATTCTGACTGGTGTAAGGTGGTATATCACTGTGGGTTTGATTTGAATTTCCCTGATAGCTAGTGACGCTGAACATTTTTTCAAGTGTCTGTTAGTCATTTGTATATCTTCTATGGAGAAGTGCCTCTTCATGTCTCTTGCCCATTTTTTGATGCATTCATCTTCTTTTTGGGTGTTGAGTTTGAATAGTTCTTTATAGATCTTGGACACCAGCTCTTTGTCTGGAGTGTCATTTGCAAATATCTTCTCCCATTCTATGGGTTCCCTCTTTGGTTTGTTGACTGTTTCCTTTGATGTACAGAAGCTATTTATTTGATGAAGTTCCAGAAGTTCATTTTCGCTTTTGTCTCCTTTGCCTTTGGAGACATGTCTTGAAAGAAGTTGCTGTGGCCAATGTCAAAGAGGTTACTGCCTATGTTCTCTTCCAGGATTTTGATGGATTCCTGCCTCACGTTGAGGTCTTTCATCCATTTTGAGTTTGCCTTTGTGTGTGGTGTAAGGGAATGGTCGAGTTTCATTCTTCTATATATAGCTTCCCAATTTTCCCAGCACCATTTATTGAAGAAACTGTCTATTTTCGCCCGGATATTTTACCTGCTTTGTCAAAGATGATTTGGCAATAGATTTGTGAGTCCATATCTGGACTAACCACTCTGTTCCATTGGTCTATTTCTCAGTTTTTGTGACAGTACCACGCTTTCTTGGTAATCACAGCTTTGTAATAAAGCCTGAAGTCAGGTAATGAGATGTTCCCAGCATTGCTTATCTTTTTCAGCACATCCTTAGTGATTTGGGGTCTTTTTTTGTTCCATATAAATTTTAGGATTGTTTGTTCCAATGTTTTGAAGAATGTTGGTGGAATTTTGATCAGAATGGCATTGAAAGTATAGATTGCTCTGGGCAGTATAGACATTTTGACAATGTTTATTCTTCCGATCCATGAGCATGGAATGCTCTTCCATCTTTTTGTGTCTTCTCAATTTCTTTCATGAGTGTTCTGTAGTTCCTCGAGTACAGATCCTTGACTACTTTGGTTAGGTTTATTCCTAAGTATCTTATAGTTTTTGGTGCTATAGTAAACGGAATCGATTCTCTAATTTCCCTTTCTATTTTTTCGTTGTTAGCGTATAAGAAGGCAACTGATTTCTGTGCATTGATTTTGTATCCTGCCACATTACCGAATTGTTGTATGAGTTCTAGTAGTTTGGGGGTAGAGTCTTTTGGGTTTTCCACATAGAGTATCATGTCATCTGCAAAGAGAGAGAGTTTGACTTCCTCTTTGCCAAGCTGGATACCTTTTATTTCTTTCTCTTGTCTGATTGCTGTTGCTAGGACTTCTAACACTATGTTGAACAGCAGTGGTGAGAGTGGGCATCCTTGCCTTGTTCCTGATCTCAGAGGAAAGGCTGTCAGTTTTTCCCCATTGAGGATGATATTCGCTGTGGGTTTTTCGTAGATAGATTTTATGAGGTTGAGAAATGTTCCCTCTATCCCTATACTTTGAAGAGTTTTGATCAGGAACGGGTGTTGTATTTTGTCAAATGCCTTTTCTGCAT
>PITA01035689.1:0-10263 GCA_004023965.1 Spilogale gracilis | reverse complement strand
CCGGGATCATGACCTGAGCCGAAGGCAGTTGCCCAACCAACTGAGCCACCCAGGCGCCCCTAAACACCCATAATTTAAAAACATATGCTTTGATGTAAAGAGCTCCAAAGCACTAAATGACAAACGTGATTATGAGTTCATAAAAGCAAAAAAAAAAGTTCATAAGAGTTTACAATAGTCACTATTTTATCAGTCCTGTCCAAATTTAAGAAACACAGATATATTCCTATAACTGAGTAAGCCTATTCCTAAAATTAAAAAAATCTCAAAAGGGGGGGCGCCTGGTGGCTCAGTTGGTTAAGCAACTGCCTTCGGCTTAGGTCATGATCCCGGACACCGGGGATCGAGCCCCACATCAGGCTCCCTGCTCAGCAGGAAGCCTGCTTCTCCCTCTCCCACTCCCCCTGCTTGTGTTCCCTCTCTCGCTGTGTTTCTCTCTGTCAAATGAATAAATAAAATCTTAAAAAAAAAAATCTCAAAAGAAACAACATCCTTAATGCTTTTGGAATTATTTCCTATAAATAGAAGACAGTTGGTCAAGTGCTCACTTGCAGGCCAAATTCTAATTGCTCACCTGAAAGAAATTTCATCAGCCACTTTCTCTTGCGAATCGTCCTCTGTGATCTCATATCGGCCTTTATAGTTCATTTCTAGTCTATCCCCCAGTCTGTCTTTGACAGGTCGTTTACGTTTGAGATGACCTTGCCCATTTTCCTCTTCCTTTGATCCCATTTTTTTGCCCCCATGCATATATTCATCTAGCTCTTTGTCTAATTCTTTTGTATGTTCTTGAGATTCCCTCTTAAGTTTCTTAGCAAGTAAATAATTGTAAGTCTCAGATTGTCTGCTTTTGTCAATAGTACCCTCCATTCCCAAGATACCAAGTTCTGTGGCCACTGCATCTTGATTCTGTTCTTGTAGCACAGCACCCCATATATTGTTAACCTTCTTTCCTCCAGGAACAGGTGGTTTCTGGCTGCTCTGACCAAACTGAAAAGGCTCTGGCTTTGGAGGAGGGTTAAAACACTTCTGTCGCTTGCGTTTCCAAAGGGAGCTTTCATCATCTGAATCAGAAAAACTCTCTTCACTTGAATCCACACTTTTAACAGTCCGATAATGTGATACTGGTGCACATGGTGTCGCAGTACCCTGGAAGGGCCTCACTGTGCTGTCCCCACCTAGCGTTTTCTGCAAATAAAAGGAAATACAATCAATTCCACCAAACATATTAAATCCACCCACCATGTGCTATTTAAAAAGAAATTATGTAGGGATTCAGCTGAACCACGGAAGCAAAACAATCCTCAATGAATCTCTGAAACCAATCCAGTCCTTTCTTTTCTAAACTTCCACATGGAATTTGCCAATATTAAAACCACAAATTCATATTTCTAGAGCTTATACTGAACTAGTTCTAAAGTCTCTTCCTAGAAAGCTCTTTAATTCCCACATTAGAAAATTTTCAGTATTTTCAGTTATTGTCAGGATGTTTGAAAATGATATGCGTAATAACTGTTTGTAGCAGTTGTGAAAATTAAAAGGAAACCTCACTAAACTGGAGTCAGGAAGCTTGAAGGGGGAGTTTTCACATCATATCAAATAAAAAGACCTAAGGTTTCACCTCCCGCAGGAAGAAGCCTATACCTTACTAACACAGCAGGAGGAAGATTTTCTTTTTCTTTTTTTTTTTTTTTAAAGATTTTCTTTATTTGACAGAGAGAAACAGAGCCAGAGAGGGAACACAAGCAGGGGGAGCAAGAGAGGGAGAAGCAGGCTTCCCGCTGAGCAGGGAGCCCAATGTGGGACTCGATCCTGGGTCTCTGGGATCATGACCTGAGCCTAAGGCAGTCACTTAACCAACTGAGTCACCCAGGAACCCCGGAAGATTTTCTTCTTGCCTGGCAACAGTCCAGCCAATGAGATTGTCCCAACTCAGCCAATGAAAAGCCATTATACTTTATTTCTTTTCTTTTTAAAGATTTGAATTTATCTATATCTATCTTTCTATCTATCTATCTATTTGAAAGAGAGAGAGGCAAACAAGCAGGCGTAAGGGTAGAGAGAGGAGCAGACTCCCTGCAGAGCAGGGGGGAGTCCAATGCAGGGTTTGACCCAGAACCCTGGGATCATGACCTGAGCTGAAGGCAAATGCTTAACTGATGGAGCCACCCAGGCGCCTAGAAAACTACTACTTTTAACTCCCAGTTTACTGCAGTGGATTTTTTTTTTTTTTTACAGTCCCCCTCAACTTCTCCCCCTCCTCTATAAAGAGCATTCCTCTTTGTTTCCCAATTGCCTATGGTTTTGCCCTAGTTTGCTTGTTCGAAGTTGTGATTCTCTGCTGTTCCAAAATAAACTCTTTTTTGCTGGTAAGATAACTGGTAAGTTTTATTTTATTTTTTTTTTAAGATTTTATTTATTTGACAGAGAGAAACACAGCCAGAGAGGGAACACAAGCAAGGGGAGTGAGAGAGGGAGAAGCAGGCTTCCCGCCGAGCAGGGAGCCCGATGTGGGGCTCGATCCCGGGTCTCTGGGATCATGACCTGAGCCGAGGGCAGTCGCTTAACCAACTGAGCCACCCAGGCGCCCCTGGTAAGTTTTATTTTAAAGGTTAACACAGTTATATCAGAGTATGTTCTCTTTCTTTCCAAACATGTCTTTCTTCCGTTTGGATACATTCAACTTCCTTTATACATTTAGTGAACACACTCTTTGGAGATTAGTCAACTCCTATGAGTAAGAATTCCTAACATACTATTAAAAGTGCACAGTTCATGCCATTAAGTTTACCAAGTCATGGGTCAATCTATGTAAAACCACTTGGAAAAGACTGAAAATGTAAGCTGAAACCTTTGTATCAACTTCCTAAGACATCTATATGCAAAAGGGAACATACCTGTGATGTCTAGTGGCTCAGTTAAGCAGCAGACTCTTGGTTTGGGCTTGGGCTCAGATTAGGATCTCAGAGTCATGAAATCAAATCCCACCTCAGCACTCAGCTTGGGACTCTGCCCCTCCCCCATCTCTCTCCCTAAACTAAATATAATCTTTAATTTTAAAAAAACCCCCACATTTGTGTTTTGTACTAATCAAAGTATTTGCTGGGCTTCGCAGTGTTCAGTCCGATCACTTATATATGACAGGTGATCAAGAAATATTTATTTTCTTACATAAAGGGGATATTATTTGCGCTATTATGTGCTAGAAATGGCGGCAGGAGGGGGTGATTTAAGTCAATAAAGAGGCAGTCTTCCCATCTTCAAATAACCATAGCATTTAAGATTTATCAGGCATTACTGTTCACTGTGTGACTCACTGAATCCTTAGAAACACCCTATCAGTGACGTACTTTTATCATTGCCATTATACAAATTGAGGCACTAGGCTAAATAGCCTGCCACTGGTCCCACAGTGGAGGCGCCAGTTTTCGAAAGCAGGCGGCCTGGCACAAAGCCCGCTCAAAGTGTCTGGTACTTAGCAGGCAATCAAGACAAACTCCCATTTAGAAAACGGGGAGGTTAATACCAAACACGGTGCCACATTATTGCGTGGCGAAACTAGAACTCATGGGAACATGGAAAACCAGGCCCTTTGGCAGATGATGGACTTCATTCCCGGTTTTCAGTTTCCCTATCTGATTAGGGCGAAAAGGAGCGCCAGAGCATGTTTCTGCTCGCTGTCCCCAGGTCCTACATTTTCGGCATCCTCTGCCGGGCTGAGACAACCTAATTCACGCTACAGTGGGGGATACTGAGTAAATTTTGAAAACCCACTGCAGCACACTGCGGGCGGAGAAGAGCCGGCCGTACGCCCTCCGGCAGGAGGCCGCAAGTCTCGCCGCCCCGGTTGGCAAAGAGATGCCGGGACAGGGTTCGGACCGCCCGCCGTCGCGTCCCCGCACAGTGCCTCCCCCAGCCGCCGGGGCCCGCGTGCCTCGGCCGGGCCGCGGACGCCCGCCAGCCCGCTGCTCATGCACACAGCCGCCCGCCTCTTTTCGCAGTCACGGCTCCGCACGCCCGCGCGTCGCCCGCCCTGCCGCCGCCCCTACTCGCATCCGGGCCTGCGCGCTCCCGGCTCCGAACGACCCGCCTGCCCTTTACACTCACCGGCACCTGCAGCGGCCTGTCGCTGGGTGCGACGGTCATGTCGGAATCCGAGTCGGACAACTGCCCATCTTCCATGTCGCCGGCGTCCTGCGCCATCTTCACGCGGCGTGGCGGGTCAGGAGAGCACTTCCGGCGCGGCGGCGGGGAAGGTCCGGCCGGCTGCGGGTGCTCGGGCGCCCCCGTGAGGGGGCCGCTCCTGCCGCGACTGCCCGCGCGGGGCCTTCTCCGCACGCCTGGGTCAGCACTGACGAATATGATGAATCATGACAAACTGTGTACCACTTGCACCCCTCCAGGGAAAAGAATCTCCTGTTTCCCCGGCACTCTGGCGCGTTTTCTCCTGAACTTTGTTTTCGTGCAAACCTAAAGGTGTGCCCGGGCATTGGCCGTCGGGGATTTCTCCCTTGGCCTCACTTTCCTCACCATGGAAGGCCTGCTCTGCGCAGGCCCGCTTGCTCCCATTCTTGCTCCTGCACGACCCATTTTTCCTGTAGCTTCTTGCAGAGCCTTTTAGACAGCACCTGAGGTCACTTCCCTGCTCAGACCGTCCAGGGACTCTGCTCCACCCCGTAGGTTCTCCGAGTTCTCAGCATGGCACATGCAGCCGTCTGTGTGTGTCCTGTCCACCTCTGTCCACCTCTGTCCACCTCTGTCCACCTCTGAAGCCGCGCTGGCGCTGCTCACTCTATCCTTCCGGCGTCCTCCGTTCTTCAGGGGTTCAAGGCCTTGGCAGTTGCTGTGGCCTACACCTGATGGAGCCTTGACACCTGGTTTTTGGCGCAGGTTGTTCTCCTACGTGATTAGGTTTTCCCATCGAAGGCCACCTTCTTGGAGAACCCTTCTGTGACCACCCTAAAAAACAAGATCCTCTACGGTCACTCTTTTTTTTTTTTTTTTTTTTTTTTTTATTACGGTGACTCTTGAGCGCTTATTTTTCTTCATGACATCAGTAGTCCTATGGGTATTTGTTTTATTTTTTTGTTTTCGTTCTCCTCTGGAGTGTCTGTTTTATTGTCGTTTCTCCCCAGTGTTCAGCCGATGACTTGTATATAATAGGTGATCAAGAAATATTTATGGGGGTTTTTTTTACATGAAGGGAATATTATTATTTGTACCTTTTCCTATTCTGTAATCTGATTTTATTTTTTATTTTATTTATTTGAGAGAGAGAGAGAGCATGCACAGGCGGAGGGGCAGAGAGAGAGAGAAGCGGCCTCCCGATTGAGCAGGGAGCCTGATGGGAGGGGGCTGGATGCCAGATTACTGGGATCACGATGTGAGCTTCAGGCAGATGCTTAACCAACTGAGCCACGCACGCATTCCTGTAATCCAATGGCTGGCTCAGTAAGTAGAGCATACAACTGGATCTTGGAGTTCTGAGTTCTGGATCCACTTTTGGGGGGTAGATTGTACTTATTAAAAAAAAAAAAATCTTAGAAAAAAACCTAAAAAAAGAAACGATTTATCCTGGACACCTATCTGTACCAAAATAGAAAGCTGTAGCTCCTTTTTGATGACTACGTAGTGTTGAGTTGCATAGAGATTCTATCACTTATTTAGTCTCTGATGGTGTCCATTTAGACTATAACCAATTTTGCGATTAACACATATTTTTACAAACTTGTGTTATTATTTCCTTGGGATAAGTTTCTAGGCTGCATGGGAAAAAATGAATATAGATTTTTGAAATGTGAGTTTAAGACCTCAGGCCTAATCCAGTCCCTTTTTGACAATGAAAAGAGATTACACAGCTAAACTATTTCAACTGAGTCTTGACTCCAGGTTTCCTAACTCTTAGACAACTTTACTGTTTTATCTTTCCTAATAGAATTGCAAGCCCCTTGGAGTTGATCTTGTATGATGTGAGGTAGGAGTCAAATTTCATGCTATAATTAATATTTTACTATGTGGTATGAAATGCACTTTATAAAGTATTATATACTTTATTATGTGCATTTTATTTTATTTTTATTTTTTTAAGATTTTTTTTTAAAGATTTTATTTATTTGACAGAGAGAAACACAGCGAGAGAGGGAACAGGGGGAGTGAGAGAGGGAGAAGAGGCCAAGCAGGAAGCCCGATGTGGGACTCGATCCCGGGTCTCCGGGATCATGACCTGAGCCGAAGGCAGTCGCTTAACCAACTGAGCCACCCAGGCGCCCCCTTTTTAAGATTTTTTATTTATTTGACTGAGAGAAACACAGCCAGAGAGGGAACACAAGCAGTGGGAGTGAGAGGGGGAGAAGCAGGCTTCCTGCCGAGCAGGGAGCCCGATGTGGGACTCGATCCCAGGCCTCCGGGATCATGACCTGAGCCAAAGGCAGTCACCCAATCAGCTGAGCCACCCAGGCACCCTATTATGTGCATTTTAAAATGTATTATAAAATATGGAGACCAGCTCCCCATCCTAAAGAATTTATCCATTGTTTCCTCTAGAAGTTTTAGAGTTTTTGTTCTTACTTTTAAGTCCATGGTCCATTTCGAGTAAATTATTAAGTCAAGGTTCATTTTTTTTTTTTTTGGCAAGTGAATATCCAGTTAATATAGTACCTTTTGTTGAAAAGGCTATACTTTCCCAATTGAATTTCCTTATCACCTTGATTGAAAATTGTGTATGGGAGAATCTATTTCTGGGTTGTCGCTTCTCTTCCATTAGTCTTTATGTCTGTCTTTACACCAGTGTGACACTCTCTTGATTACTTAGATTTATAATACTTGTACAGTTGTATAATAATTGTTAAAATTAGGTAATGTAAATTTGTTCATTTTTCCAAAAATTGTTTTGGCTATTCTAGATCCTTTGCATTTCCATTTTTTTTCTTTTAAAGATTTTATTTATTTATTTGACAGAGAGAGAGAGATCACAAGTAGGCAGAGAGGTGGACAGCGAGAGCTGAGGGAGCGGGCTGCCCATTGAGCAGAGAGCCCAATGCGGGCCTCAAACCCAAGACTCTGAAATCATGACCTGAGCTAAAAGCAGAGGCTTTAACCCACTGAGCCACCCAGGCACCCTGCATTTCCACTTAAACTTGAGATCTGCTAGCCAATTCTGGTATTTGATTTAGATTGTATTGAATCTGTCATTTAATTCAGACACTGGGGAGACTATCGTAGCTTGATGTTATTAGAAGCTGGAAACGGGGGCTCTTGGATGGCTCAGTTAGTTGAGCCACTGACTCTTAGTTTCATCTCATGTCATGATCTCATGGTCCTGGTATCGAGCCCCGTGGACGGTTCTGTGCTCAGCATGGAATCAGCTTGGTATTTTCACTCTCCCTCTGCCCCTTCTCTGTCTCTCTCAAATAAATAAAATCCTTAAAAAATAAAAAAAAAAAGCTGGAACTGTATATTATCAATCAATAACTCTTCTGATTCCGGGCTCATTAAACAACTAGATGGGTAGTTCATATCCTGGGAGAGAGTGCAGTGATTATGTGATGTGAATTGTTTGTCCTTCCTGAAGATAATTTTCCCTATGAACTACCAGCATTGTAGTTGTAGCATCATTTCTTTGTGAGTTTGCCCAGAGCAATAGTATCACTTACCCGTGCTCTGACAAATCATGCTTTGTATTTGCAAAAATGAAATTGAATCCTGGGTGGTGCTAATTTCTCTAATGTATTGCTGCCTTGGGGCAAGCATGCATGTTCAGGTCACATCCTTCTACCTCCTAGTAGCTATCTTTGAAGAATGAAGACTTCTAGCATTCACTGAGGACATCACATCATAAGCACTATTCATTTGTTATAGTGCTGTGACTTCAGAGTCCTTGCTTTAATCACCATGCTGTGATGCCTTTGATAAGTCATTTGGAAAGCAGGATTGGCTATTTCCAGACTCTGCCACTTCTAATACAGAATACTTTCAAGGTGCCCTGAGTTCAGTCAGTACATTGACATTTCTGTAAGGCTTTGCAGTTTTTATATATGCTTTTATATATGATTCACTTAATTCTCTTTTGTATGTGAAATATGCTGTCATGAATCATTTAATTCTATCTCTTCCTGCTCTGTCCCATCAGAATTCATTGCTTATAATTTTTTCCTGACCTTCTATTGGGCAGGGATAAGTAGTTTTGAAAAACGGAGGTAGAAGAGAGAGATGTAATTTCAATTTTCAATGTAGGCAATTGCTGGTGTCTATTTTTGCTAGAACTGGTTTAGAGATACAGCCATGAACTTCTCTACTTGACATAGTGAAGAGAAAGAATCTAATGTTCTTCAAGGGCATTGTGTATCACTCCTAAAATTTAGTGCATCTGTAAATGTCTTCTGAATTAACTGGAGAAGAAGAGAAGGAAGACTGTGGCATTGGGATATATGTATCTTGCTAGCAGCCAGCAAGTGAGAAGAATTAAATTCTCAGTTAAACTAGGTGAAAAAAAGAAGTCTGAGATTTAGAATGAAGGAAACTAGGGCTTCATTCCTAGGGGTAGATGAAGATAGTAGCTGGGCTGCTGGTAGATTACTGGTGCTGGACAAGGTGTCTATGCCTAATGCTCCTCAGGTGTATTCATAGTTTCATTTGTTCATTCATTCATGTAAGTGCATGTAAGCCTGGTGGAATGTTGGGAATTGTGGATCCATGCAATTGTGGATCCATTCAAGGATAAACAGAAAATGTAATGTCTACAAACAGAAGCATCATCCTTGTGTATCCAGAGCTTACTATACATTCTGGTAGGTGTTTGATATGTCAGAGAATTTGTTGATATTATTTGAGCCATAGGATGGAACGGATAAAGCTGAAGCTTGAGTGCAGAGATGGAGGTTTCCATGGAGGTGGAGAGAATAGTAAAGCAGAGTGGGAAGAAAACAGGCTTTGCATAGAAACAAGGTGACTTAGTGTGTCTAGCAGCAATGTAGAAATCCATCAGCAGGTAGGAGAATATTTTCAAAAGGTATGTTGGGAATCACTGAGAGACCTATTAACTCAATTGATTCCAGAGTAGTGTGTGTGTGTGTGTGTGTGTGTGTGTTTTAAAAAATTTATTTATTTGAGGGGGGAGGAGGGGCAGAGGGAAAGGGAGAAAGGGTCCCAACCCGCCTCCAGACTGAGTGCAGAGCCAGACATGGGGCTCCATCCCATAACTCCAGATCCCAAAACCAAGAGTCTGACATTCAACTGACTGCACCATGCTGGAGGCACAGAAAGTGCATATATACACATATATATATATATGTATATATATGCCTCCCGGGTGCAGTATGTGGTGCATACCCCGCCAGTTGTGTGTGTGTGTGTGTATATATATATATATATATATATATATATTTTTTTTTTTTTTTTTTAAATATTTACATGAGGCTCATCTCAGGGCTCAGACCATGAGGCGAAATCAAGAGTCGGATGCTCAACAGGCTGAGCCAAACATGTGCCGCAGAGTGCATATATATTTTTAACCCACATCCAAATCATGCTGATAGAGATGTTAGTATTTCCCTTATACAGGATAGGA
Organism: Spilogale gracilis; assembly: GCA_004023965.1. Classification (NCBI taxonomy): domain Eukaryota; kingdom Metazoa; phylum Chordata; class Mammalia; order Carnivora; family Mephitidae; genus Spilogale; species Spilogale gracilis. Next base: position 698 of record PITA01035689.1, on the reverse strand, counting down.
GATGGGAGATGGCTTGGTTAAGCCTGGGTGGATAGGGAATGAGTGGAAAGGCTATTCCAGGAAAACTGAAGTAATGGAGAATGAAGGGAATTGATTAAAACTGTCTTCATTCTTCAAAAGCAAGAATACACCCTGGCAGGATATTGAGAAGGCAGTATCATCATTTAACATTTTTCACTAATTAGAAAACTCGAATTTGTAATTTAACAAAGCAGTGAACACAACACTCTCCCTCCCTCCACCAGGAATCCTTCTTTGGTTACTCCAAGTAAACAGTCAACGTCACCGTCACCTGGAAGCTGGCTAGAAACCGAGATTCTCAGACCCCAGGCGAGAGTCCCCAAATCAGAATGTGCATTTAACATGATGGCCAGGTGATTCCATGCCCGATGCAGCCCAAGAAGCCCTGTTTAAGCCAGGGTACTTTAGAACCAGTATTTTGCTGAAAAGCATTTCTAGCTGGAGCCGCCGTTCACTGCGTCTTGCGCCAGATGGCAGTAACCGTTCCCAAGAAGCCCTGTTTAAGCTAGGGTACTTTAGAACCAGTATTTTGCTGAAAAGCATTTCTAGCTGGAGCCGCCGTTCACTGCGTCTTGCGCCAGATGGCAGTAACCGTTCCCAAGAAGCCCTGTTTAAGCTAGGGTACTTTAGAACCAGTATTTTGCTGAAAAGCATTTCTAGCTGGAGCCGCCGTTCAC
>PITA01035688.1:0-10262 GCA_004023965.1 Spilogale gracilis | reverse complement strand
AATTATAGGGCAGGCAGCGAGGGGAGTTTCTCTAGCAGGCAGCTCAAGTAAGTAAAACACAAAAATTAGAGATAGCATAGTGAAACATACTGCTAGCCATCAGTGGCATTCCAGTACGAGCTGTTTCAGGGAGTAAAGCTTGCACGAAAACAGCTTATCAGAAGCTGGGCGTAAATGGCCTTGCCAGTCAGCAGCTGGGCGCAGGTGGGCCTCGCCAAGGTCCGGCTTCCCACATGAAAGTTTTGAAACTCAGTTGCACCAAAGGAGAGAGCACCCAGGGCTTTTATTAGCTTGTCCAGATATGCAGCTGAAGGGAAAGAGTAAGGGGTGAAATTGCAGAGCTGTCAATAAACATCAAAATAAAATGGACACAGACTTTATTACAATTCATCCCTGATGTTTGATGACTAAAATGTACCATTTTTTCAAGTTTTTATTGAAGTTCTAGTTAGTTAACATATTGTATAATATTGGTTTCATGAGTAGAGTTTAGCGATTCATTACTTACATATAAAGAACCTAGTGCTCATCACAAGTGCCTTCCTTAACACCTATCATCTTTTTAGCCCATCCCCTGGCCTCCTCCCCTCTATAAACCCTTAGTTTGTTTTCTATAGTTAAGAGTCTCTTATGGTTTGCCTCCCTCTCTTTTTTTTCCTTTCCCCTACGTTCATCTGTTTTGTTTCTTAAATTCCACATATGAGTGAAATCATATGGTATTTATCTTTCTCTGACTGACTTATTATGGTTGGCATAGCTCTATCCATGTCATTACAAATGGCAAGATTTCATTTTTTTTGATGGCTGAGTAATATTCTATTGTATATATGTACTACATCTTCTTTATCCATTCATCAGTCAATGAACTCTTGGGCTCCTTCCATAATTTGACTATTGCTGATAATGCTGCTAGAAACATTGAGGTCCACCTGCCCCTTTGAACCAGTATTTTTGTGTCCTTTGGGTAAATAGCTAGTAGTGCAATTAGTTTCATGTGTAGAATTTAGTGATTCATCGCTTACATACAATACCTGATTCACATAACAATACGGTACATCATCCATTTAACCTATTCCTCCAGCTCATCCCCTCACCAGTAATCATCAGATTTTTCTCTATAGGCGAGAATCTCTTTCTTGGTTTGCCTCTCTAGTTTTTGAGGAACTTCCATACTGTTTTCCACAGTGGCTGCACCAGTTTGCATTCTCACCAGCAGTGTAAGATGGTTCCCCTTTCTCTGCATCCTTGCCAATATTTGTTGTTTCCTATGTCAATTTTAGGCATTCTGATAAGTGTGAGGTGGTATCTCATTGTGGTTTTGATTTGTATTTCCTTGATGATGAATCATGTGAGCATCTTTTCATGTACCATGTTTCTTCAATTGAATTTGTATAGGTTTAATAAGCCATTAAGGTTTCCTGTGAAGTCTGTAGCCTGAGGCCTATAAGGAAGATGAAACTTCCAGCAAATATCTTCCTCAGCATTATGTATTCTGAGAAATGAAATGATTACCTTGGGCCTTGTCAACAATGCTTAGAACTCTAAAGGGAATAAGGACTTTCTTGATGAAGGCTTGTATCATAACTTCAATATATATAGAGGTGTGTGTGATGTTTATTTATATTTTCTTATGCATAAAGCAAGAGATTCCCAGAGACTTTGCCCCAAACGGGACAATCTAGAATAAAGAATTTAAGTTGCTACCATTAGCCAAACCAGATGACCAGACCATAGACAATGGCCTAGAAGTCTAAAAATTTGCAGAGGAGGCCAATTATTGCCAGTGTATCCAGTGCTAAAATGAATGCCTGAAGTTCAGCTAATTGTGCTGATCCTTGGGTCCAGCACTCTGTCAGAGAGCAACAAAAATCTATTTAGTTCCAGCATGTGTGATTACGACAATGTATCCATAAAGTGTACAAACTCCCATTGCTATCCATTAAATCCCAGGATGATTCTCAGGTAGTCAAGAGGTGACATTTTCCAGCCCCATGACATCTGGCAAGAGACTGAGGATATGGAGGGCTCTCCCTACCTGCAAGTGAGATATGCTAGAGGACCCAGGTTTGGCTCCATACTGTAGCAAAGAGGCTTTTGTGACTGAAGAGTTTGTGGGGTGCTTTTTCAAAGGTCCAAGGCATAATTAGCTGGATATGGAGGGTCATAAACTCAGGGCCCGTGAAAGCCTCTATTTCCAGAAGATCCCAGTGTGTAGCCAGCAATTGCACTCTACTGATAAATAGCCCAGGACCTAACAATGCAGTTTCTTGTGTCAAAGTGCCACAGGCAATTTATGGTCATAATGGATGGTCCAGAGACTCCAAGATGCATCAGAGTAGGTTGCTAAGCCTCTACAATGAAAGAATTTCTGGGGAACACAAATAGGAGTGCCTATAGTATTGCTTTTTGTAGGGAGGGGTGCCATTCAAGTTGAGCCTATTTGCAAGTAACAGTGTAAAAAGGCTAAAATAGGGCGCCTGGATGGCTCAGTGGGTTAAAGCCTCTGCCATCAGCTCAGGTCATGATCTCAGGGTCCTGGGATCGAGGCCCACATCGGGCTCTCTGCTCGGCAGCGAGCCTGCTTCCTCCTCTTTCTCTGCCTACCTCTCTGCCTACTTGTGACCTCTCTCTTTGTCAAATAAATAAATAAAATCTTTTTAAAAAAAGGTTAAAATAAAATTCATAGTGCCTGGGTGGCTCAGTGGGTTAAGGCCTCTGCCTTCAGCTTGGGTCATGGTCTCGGGGTCCTGGGATCGAGGCCCGCATCGGGCTCTCTGCTCAGCAGGGAGCCTGCTTCTTCCTCTCTCTCTGCCTGCCTCTCTGCCTACTTGTGATCTCTGTGTGTGTGTCAGATATATAAATAGAATCCTTAAAAAAATTCATAAGTGAGAAATATGTTGCCTTCAGAACCAAAAAAGGACTTAAAGGTATTGGGCTTATTTTAATGTGGGTGTTGAGAGGGTGAGTTGTGCTTTTTTGACAGTTTCAAGAATTGGCACTCTCAGATTACTAATTTTTAGGAACATATCTGAAATGGTGAAACTTTGTTCTTAAGTGTGGGTCAATAACCGAGACACTTTTTGTGAGCTCCTTTTTTGTCGCCGCCGGGGAGCCAGCCTCGGCAGAGATGTGGGTCCCGAACTGCGGGATGTCTGGCGGGCTAAATAATAATGACTCGGACACGGGAATCTAATGCAAGCTGACAGACCCGAGGTCAGTACCTCCACCAAAGTTTTCCGGTGGCTTGGGCATGGCTGGAGGGGTGGATCACGCATGCTCCCGACACTTTTTGAATATTTGGATATCCTGAATTAGTATTTTCAAGAAGAATGGCATCAATGTAAATGTCCTTTTTGTACTCCTGAAGAAAGTTAAATTCAGTTAAGATCTTGCCAGCAAAGACTGTGTGAGATAGAAGAGCTGTTGAGACCCTATTGATAGCCAGGTAAAAGTATATCATTTTTATTTGAAGGGGAAGGAAAACGAGCTGAGAATCATTTGAAATAGGCACTGAGCAGAACATATTGGCCAAATCTGTAATAGAAAAATATTTATCAGTTGTTGATTGGATGAAGTCAGTAAGTTCCATAATTTTAATTATGGGGGCCTTAATGAGTGGTACTATGGCATTAAGATTATAGTAATCCATTTTTGTCAGATTTATTTCCCACACCATAGTATGTAAATGTTTTACCAATAAGCTTAGAGTAGTTGTTACTTCTTGCTTACTGAATCCATTCAATACAATGTCATCAATAAAAAGGACCATTGTGATACTAAGTAGAAGAGAAAGATAAATAAGATTTCAGCTAACTAAATTATGCCATACAGCTGAAGAATTCATATAGTCCTGAGTATAACAGTAAAGGTGTACTGCTGGCCTTTCCAGCTGAAAGCAAACAGATTCTGGTGAACCTTAGGCATGGAGAAAAAGGTATTTGCCAGATTAATACCTGAGTACCAGATACCAAGGTATGTGTTAATTTGAAATCATATCAGGTATAGAGCAGCTGCTATTAGAAGCACCATCCAGTTAAGTTCATGATAATCAACTGTTATTCTGCAAGATCCATCTGTCCTATGCGTAGACCAAGTGGTACAGTTGAATAGGGATGTGAGGAGAATCACCACCCTTGCATCTTTCAAGTCCCTGATGGTGGCACTAATCTCTGCAGTCCCTGAGGAATGACATATTGCTTTTGGTTTACTATTTTCCTAGGTAGAGGTAGTTCTTGTGTCTCACACTAGGCCCTTCTCACCATAATAGCCCTCACTCCACACGTCAGGGAACCAATGTAGGGATTCTTCCAATTATTCATTCCAAAACTGGAAAAATAACCACAGGATGCTTTTGGAGGCCAGCTAGGCTCAGTGTGAGACAAACCTGAGCTAAAACTCCATTGGTCACCTGAATTCCATAAGCCCCTACTCTCATGGTGGGCCACAGTGACATTTCAGGTCTCCTGAAATCAGTGTCAGTTCAGAGCCAATGTCCAGGAATTCTTGAAAGGTCTAATTATTTTCTTCTATGTACAGTTACCTTTAAAAATGGCTTCTGGTCTTTTTGGGAGGGTGGGGAGAAAGAGTAACAGTATAGTTATTGGTTGGGTACCAAGGTCCTTACTCAAGGAGTTCCAGTCTCCCCTTCATTCAAGGAATTCTAGGCCTATAAACTAGAAATTGAGGAGTCATGAGTTTCTCTCTTATGATCCAGATTAAACTTTTGTTCATTTTACCTAAAACTTTTCTGTTTATACAGATCAAGTAAAAATTTAGTAGTCTTCCTATCTATTTCACTAGTAGTAACTAGCCAATGGCATGTCTGAATGAGTCAGGCTATTCAGATTGTTGCCTTCTCTCTGTAATCTACTACAGTAACTGTACCCACTTTGCCTTTGAGGCATTAGTGGTACCACTTGGCTGTTGACACCACTAGATCCAATTACTCCCATTGCTTTAGTTTACCCAATTCAGTGACTGCAGTCTCCACTGTGAAATCTGACCTAAAAATAGGAGCTCTTCAAGGATGCTAGGGCATTTCTCACAAATTTATTTATCATGAAATGGCTTCAGAACTCTCCTGGTGTGGGTGAGGAGGTCTTAAATGATTCTAACATTCCAATCTCTATAAGCCTTTATACCAAGGCAGATCAGGAATTTCTATTTTATTCACTGTGGGCCACTTAAATTCCATGCTTCGGCCAATAGACCAAACAAATTGCTAGAGTCCTTTCTAATTCCTTGAGCTGTAACACTGAATGTGAAATCTTTGCTTAGTGGCACATATCAATAAATTCAACCTGAGCCAACTTTATGTTCATTTCACCATTATTTCATATTCCATGGATAGTCTTAGTATCTGTTCTCACACATGGTTCTCCAGATTTCTGTCCGTATAAATTATAAACTCAAGTAGTTCTTTTGCAGTGCAGCTCACCTCCTTATAGGTCACATAGTACCTCACCTTTAGGGGCGTACTGGGATGTGAGTTTAGTTACAAGTCTAAAAGTAAAGAAGAGCAATGGCAAGTGGGTTCTGAGGAGAATCAGCATTACATACAGGAAAACTGCCTCATGGGAAGCTCTTATCATTTGCTTAGGCAATGCAAGTTTAATACCCTCAGACAAAGGTGAAAAAGCCCTATTACTGTGGGTAGGGAGGCTACCACTGGGAACGGGAAGACCAATTCCACTGGCCATGGAGAGATATCATCTACTGGCAAATAAGATTTGTCAGAACTTAGGGGCTCAATGTACCCAGCTTTATCAAGGCCCTCCCACACATTTCTATTCCAATTTACAGGATTCCCTTCCTTCCCAATCAATTGCCCTCACTTCAACAAGTAGACACCCTGCAAGGCTGGAGCTGCCATTGTAATTCATTCGACTAAATGATAAGATTTAGCAGTTGATTTTCAGCAATTTCAACCCTGTGGCTATAGGAGATAAGGCTTTCCTTCAGGGCAAAACTAGAAAACTTAAGTCGTTTATTACTCAGGATTCAAATCCTTCAGCTCCTCTTTTTCTTTTACTGCTTTGTCCAGGGACATTGATTGGAGAAACCAATCAATGTCATTATTATTCTTAGTTTTCAAAAAATATTCTAAATATCATATACAGAGTCACTTAGCTCCTTCCTTCTTATAAGACACTGATTAGGAGTATCCAGTGCAGATGTTTTGCATATTTCTTTCTTTTTTTTTTAAAGATTTTATTTATTTGACAGAAAGAAACACAGCCAGAAAGGGAACACAAGCAGGGGGAGTGAGAGAGGTAGAAGCAGGCTTCCCGCCGAGCAGGGAGCCTGATGTGGGACTGGATCCCGGGTCTCCAGGATCATGACCTGAACCGAAGGCAGTCGCTTAACCAACTAAGCCACCCAGGCACCCCTGTTTTGCGTATTTCTATCAACAGTTCATGGACTATCTCTCTCTACTACTGAAAACAGAGTCATTAACTTCTTTAAATCTAATACTACTAAACAGTCAATTCCAGAAACTCAAGAACCCATTCAGAAAACTCATCCTTAACATTCAGTTTCTCTAGAACCACTCTCAGTACCAAAATGTGCATTAGTTGGTGTTCTCCAGAGAAACAGGACCAATAAGGCATAGATATAGATAGATACAGATAAATACAAAATTATTATAGGGATTGGCTAATGTGATTATGAGGTTGAAAAAATCTCACAATTTGCTCTCTGCAGGCTGGAGAAAAAGGAAAGTCAGTGCTGTGATTTAGTGCGAGTCTGAAAGCCTGAGAATCATGGGAAAGCCTGAGAATCATGGGACAAGAGCAGTGGCCTAAGGCACAGTCTGAGTCCAACAGACTAATAACCACTGATTTCTGAGGGCAAAAGATGGACGTCTCAGCTGAAGCAGAGAGCAAATTCTAACTTAACTTTACCTTTTTGATCTATTTAGGACCACAACAAATTAGATGATGCCCATTAACATTGATGAAGGCAATCTTCTTTACTCAGTCTACTAATTTAAATGCTAATCTCCTCTGGAAACATTGTCAAAGACACACCAAAAAATAATATTTTACAAGCTACCTGGGCATCCCTTAGCCCAATTAAGCTGACACATAAAATGAACCATCACACCAGTGAAACGATAAGATCCTTGGATTTTACTTGAAGAAAATCCTTTTGATTTGTTTTATTTCTTTGTTGTTTTTTAAAAAATTCCTTTAATACATAAAAGGTATTCATGCTACCTGTTTTTTCTTCTTCAGTGTCAGCAGGTGCCTATAGCCTCTTGTTCTCTTGGTGTCTTGTGAAGACTGTGTTTGGGATGGGGCAGCTAAAGGTATGCATTTCTGGGCTGTATCAAAAGGACTCCATATCCTGCTCTGCCTATCCTCTGTATATGTTATGAGGCAAGTGTGAGAGCTGCATTTCACATGATAAGTAATATATAATTTGACCTCAACCACCAAGCAGTCTGAGCTTAGATTCCAACTCTCTATGGTACTCTGGAAAATGGAGGCTGCCCTGAATCTGTAGAATTGCTCCATCCTCACTATCACCTTTGGGCCTGTTACAACTTATTTTTTTTCCTAGACTGTCCTGCTTGAAAGAAAGGACACTCTTGTCGTGTGGGAAATTGCAGCACTCCACAGGTAGAGCAGCTATTAGCAGTCCCAAATCCTAACCCCTTGCTTAGCAGCCCAGGGAGAGTTCCTAGAGTCATGCATCAGGCAATTCTTCTTGTCTTTAGTGTCTTTCCTATTTCCTGCTGTTTCCTATGTGTCACCAGAGCTGCTTCACAACTAGCTTTCATCCAAGTTCAATCATTGCCCTGTAACAAATTGGGTAGCAGTTACCTCCCACAAGAATGGTGAGAGAAAGCTGAAAATTGGCAAACCTCTGCCTTCTGAAGTGGACTGAATAATTCAGGAATAATCAAAAGCCCAGGTCCTCATGAAACATTGCATGAAAACATTGCCTCATGAAACATACCCATTTGATGGCATGAATTTGACCATTTGCTGGTTATGTGCTCACAGAAAATCTAAATCCAGAAATCACTATCTCCTATTCTTTGAGCACTTGACTGCACTACATTAATAACTGGTGTTAACAGAAAAAAAAGCAAGTTAAATTTGGTAATGATGGTGTCCTTGCTGAGAGGATTGAAAAAGATAAAAGATAAACTAAATGAAAGATCAGGGATTATGATTAGTCTCACTCTTATAGAAAACTTTTTTGAAGAAACTCAACTCCTATTCAATCTGCTTTTTATGGGGAGAGAGACTGAAACCTCCCTTACCCCCACTCATGGTATTTCTTTAAAAGAAGCCTCGAGGCACCTGGGTGGCTCAGTCCTTAAGCATCTGCCTTCGCTTAGGTCCTGATCCCGGGTCCTGGGATCAAGCCCTGTGTTGGGCTGCCACTCCCTCTCCTACTGCTGTTCCCCCTGCTTGTACTCTCTCTCTCTGTCAAATAAATAAATAAAATCTTTTTAAAAATAAAAAATAAGTAAAATAAATAAAACAAAATAAAAGAAGCCTAACTGGGTGGAATACATAAGAGTTCACCAACACATCTTAATTTATTTACAAAATGCTACTTTCTGCTTAGGGCCCTCTTCCTGACCTTTCCTTCCATATATTACTTCCCACAGAAAACTGGTAAGTAATATAAAAGTAATAAGAAAGGAAATCTGCACACAGCTCCTTGTTCATGTTAATAATAGTTCATACTCCACTGGGTTCCTCAACATTACATTAATCTAGGAATCTCTTGCCTAAGAAGACAAAAATGGGAAATAACTTATTTATTCCAGGAACTACCTACAAGACCCATCAACTCTTAAAAAGGTATCAAGTAACATTTTTCAACTCCATGACTCTTTCACCCATTTGTCTTAAAATTCTTGCTTCATCACATTCGCTAAACCCAAACCATTCTATTATGATTAACATATATTAACTACATCTTTCTCTGACATTTGTAGACCTGCTCTACACCAGCCTCAAAATCTGAATTGATATCTCTACTGCCCTGCCACCTGCAAGACTCTTCTAAGGCTCAGTCCAGGTAGTGCTCTCCCTTACAGTGTTACGCAATAAAGTCACCTTTATTTAGTAAATTGGCTGATATTTGGAAGTACAGTATATGAGGAGCATAGTCACCACTGCTGTACACCATGTGACAGTGGACTGAGCATGACAGAAGTCCCAGAAACATAGAAATGACTAATCAAAGCATGCATTAAAATAGTAAAATACTTAATATCCATCTGTCACGTTGTTCTGAGACACATTCTTCACAAAGGGTAACCTGGGGCTATCTGTTTCCAAAGTTTCTGGCTGCATAGAAATTACTAAGTGGAAGGAAAAAGCCCCGTTTCTCGAACTCGGGAGACCCCATGGTTTTGAGTCTCAGTGGCAACCTCTAGTAAACCCCAACCCGTATTTCATGTGCCTCAATCAGTGCGCATGCCCCTTGCTGTGTACGTCAGTTGCACATGCGCCTTGCTGTCTGTGTTCTGTGAGCTGAGGGGAGGCGGAGGCGGTTGCAATCCTTCCGTCTTGTTTCTTTCTGTCTGAGGTGCTACTGGTAGGTCCACAATTCAGTTTTTCCAGGAATCTAAGTGTGATTTACGGTAAAGAGGGTGCTATTGGGCTTCAGGCAAGTCCAGGTGGCACAATCAGTGGCCTCCAGGAAGGAGGTTCTGGAGGTCATCATTTTTCTCACGGGCGTTGTGACCGTCATGGCGGTTGTTAGTGAGCTGGGGAGAGGGGAGGGGGGTGGAGGGCAAGGGAGAAAGGAGGGCCACAGAGAAACGGGTCAGATAATCATGGGGGTGCGCCTTGGGTTTATTTGAGGTGTCTGAGTCCCAGAAGTACTTGGAACTGCTGGCAGAGTGCGGAAACTGGATTCCTCACTGGGGCCCCGGGCAGGGAGCCAGCCAGGTGGGCAGTAAACAAGGGTCTAGAAAGGGGGAATGCTAGGGGGTTGTAAATGCATCTGTGAGACTTGGGTGCACTGTTGGGGACCGAGGTATGGCTCAAGAAGGCTGACACTATCAGGCCTGACCCTTGCACCTACATAGCAGGATGCGGTTACCACAGAGCCTCAGGGAGCCCAACGGCGCACATAAAGGAGCACACCAATCAGTAGCCTGATCACGCACCTATCATGCCTGGCCCCACCAATCATGTACAAGAGCACGCTTGAAAGCAACCTATCGGGCGCACTTCCCCTATCCCTTGCCTATATAACCCCTTCGTGTTTTAATAAACTTTGCAGCT
>PITA01035687.1:0-10276 GCA_004023965.1 Spilogale gracilis | reverse complement strand
TCTTGTTTTATCTGTAACCACACCTACTCTCTCCCACTCCCTATACTCCTGACTGGAATGTTTTGAAGCAAATTCCAGATAACATTTTATCCATAGATAACTAGACATGTTTTTAAAGTATTAGACTCTTAGGAACACCAAGGACCCTTCTCTCTCATCACATAGAAGAAATGCTCCCACCAGGCTTACCTATAAACTTTGCAAATCACTGCAGAGGTTCAGGGAACATTTGGGGCACATCTGAAAACCTTAAACTGAAAAACTTCTGGTATGTAGGATGATTTCTACCTCCAAAGGAGAAGATTTCCTTTTGATAGCTTGGAACTATTAGCTGTTCCTTCTAAGGAGATTTCTTCGCTTAATGTTATTTGTGGTGGTTATTTACTGAGTGAATGGGGACCGTGCTGGGTTAGAAAAGGGGCCCAAGGCAGGGCGCTGCTGGCGGAGTGGCATGTATGGACTGGTCTAGTGGGGGAGCTCAATGAAGAGGGCTGAAGGAGCAGGAGCCCCGTGGGCGTGCAGAGGGAGGGAGGACTTCTGCATAATCTCTCCTGGGGATTTGTTTATTGGCCAGTATTAGTTTAGTCTTTTAGTGGCTGTTAATGTGTTTGTCTAGGGTCTGTAGTCTTGTCTCTAAGATAACAATCAGCTCAATTTACAGTCCACCAGCGAGTGCTGTGTTTGAAGCTCCAGGGGTCTGTGGGAGAAGCCACATGGTGGTCAAAGCCCTGCTTCCAGTTCTGTCTAAGCTCCTAGACCTGGAATGGAAGCCCCCCCCCCCTAAAAAAAAGTCGAATTTTTTAATGAGGAAAATAACATCTTTGTTCTCCTTTAGAGAGGGAGTGTGAGAGAAAAGCCATTTTAGATGTGGGGAGGCTTTGGAGAAAGCCTAGAAGTTTTCTGATGTTATCCAACGCTTTTGCTATTCCTCCACCGCACCCCATCCCAATCCAGTGTCTGCAAGCCCAGGGACCTGTAGTCAAGTTCAAGTGGCACCAAAAGGAAAAGAGACAGATTGGAGGTGGCACGTGGGCCCAGGCCAGTGACTCAGGCACCAACAAACTCTGGAATTTACGACCTATAGAGACGGCATGTCAACCAATGAGGTACTTCTCAATAAATATCCTGAGGGATATTTGAGGGAGAAAATAAGGTCAGATTCATCCTTCACACCTTAAAGGGAGATAAATTGCACATGGATTAAAAGTTTAAATGTCAGGGCACCTGGGTGGCTCAGTTGGTTAAGCGACTGCCTTCGGCTCAGGTCATGATCCCGGAGACCTGGGATGGAGCCCCACATCGGGCTTCCTGCTCAGTGGGAAGCCTGCTTCTCCTTCTCTCACTCCCCCTGCTTGTGTTCCCTCTCTGGCTGTGTTTTCTCTCTGTCAAATAAATAAAATCTTAAAAAAAAAAAAAAAGTTTAAATGTCAAAAATCAAACTCCAACAGGTCTCTGAAAAGATTTTGAAATCTGTGAGTGAAAACAGAAGTCATAAAATCATGATAAAGCTGATGATAAAAATAAAAAGGTTGGCATGGCAAACAGACAAAATCACCACAGGCAAAGTGAAAAGACCAAATGGACTCGGCCACTCTGACCACAGACAAGGTCTGGCCTTCCGTGGGAAGGACGCGCTCAAATCAGGTGCTACCCAAATACAGGAATAGGAAAGTGGGTAAAGCGTACGAACAAAAAAGTCCTAGAAAACCAAATCAAGGGGCGCCTGGGTGGCTCAGTTGGTTGAGCGACTGCCTTCAATTCAGGTCATGATCCCAGAGACCCGGGATCGAGCCCTGCATCAGGCTCCCTGCTCGGTGGGGGCCCTGCTTCTCCCTCTCTCGCTCCCCCTGCTTTTTGTTCCCTCTCTGGCTGTGTTTCTCTCTGTCAAATAAATAAAATCTTAAAAAAAAAAAGAGAGAGAAAGAAAGAAAAAGAAAACCAAATCAAACCCCATCTTAATAAGAGATGCGCAAAGCAAAAACCACACTGAGACTCCACTTTTTACTTTTTGGATTGGCAAAGAAAAGTTAGTGACTGTACAGGTGGCTGTTATGAAAGTTCTCCTTTCTAACGCGTGGCAGGAGCAGCTGGGAAAGCTGTGGTCACACGAGCCCTCACATGCTGGAGGGAATGGCCCGAGCTCAGTGGAAGGACAGTTGGCAGTACCTGCCAAGCTTTTTAATGCGCATCAATTTTGACACAGCAATTCTGTTTCTAGGAAATAATCCAAGGATAAATGTGTGCAGGTGAAAAATGGCATCTCTACAAATATCACCGCAGCATTTCTTCAGCTAAAGACTAGGAAGAGCCCACATGGCCATCGAAAAGGAACTGGTTCAATAAATTGTGGTGAGCCATACAATGGAGTACTAAACCACCATTGAAACAATGAGAATGCTTTCAGTGGCTTTATAGGGAATCATCTCCAAGATACAAAAAATGAAGTCCTGTGTGAAGACCAGTGTATAGAGTATGTTTCTGTGCTAAGAGAGGGGAGGCATGGTTTCTACCATTTGTAATGAGGGTGGGAGGTTTTATAGTAGCTGTTTGGGTATGCTCGGAATCTCTCTTCATGGGCACCTGAGAACCAGTGAAGTTGGTTCCCTCTGGAAGGGGAAGTAAGTGGCTGGGAGGGGGCTACTTTCTGTCCCTTTGAAATTTTGAATCATAGAAATGAATTGCCTATTAGAAATGATATTAGAATCATTATTTTTTTCTTTAAAAAGGGAGTGGTGGGAATGACACAATAAAGGGAGAGAAGAAAAAGCCAAGTGTACTTTCTTTCCTCTGTAGCCAAAGCAAAGCTGATCCAACTTGATTCACGGTTAAGATGGGTCTCAGATGGGTCTCCTTTCTCCTTTATGGGCTCTTCCAGCAGCCATGCTCACAGAGACTTTGGGAATGAGTTCTCTGTAAAAGCTCACCACCAAACCTTGATTGCCATACATTTGGGTTTACAGGCTTTCCCTTCAAGGGGGGCCCATTGGCCCTCTAGATAGAGGACACGAGCCACAAACAGTCCTGATTCCGGGCAGGGAACATGTACTGTATGTGAGAAAACTATGTGCATCACATTCCTTTGCAATGCAGAACCCTGGAGGAAAACAAGGGGCTTATTCCCAGCCACAAGTTTAGGGGGAGAGAAAAAGAGAGATGGAGAGGGAAAGGAAACAGCAGGAGAAGGAAGGAGAGAACAGAAAGAAGCAACTGAGTGGCCATCAATGAGCAGATGCTGGTCATGGTGCCCCATGAAGAGGAATGCGCCATATCATGCAGCCATTATGGAGAAAGAAGAGGTGGTCCTCGGGGCTCAGCTGCTAACTATTGTTCATTGTTCGTGTACCTAAGGCTGAGCTCTCTGCTGGGAGCATGAGGTGAGTAACAGAACTCTTGGGGTGCCTGGATGGCTCAGTAGGTTAAGCTTCCACCTTCGGCTCTGGTCATGAGCTCAGGGTCCTGGGATTGAGGCCCACATCGGGCTCTCTGCTTGGCAGGGAGCCTGCTTCCCCCTCTTTCTCTGCCTGCCTCTCTGTCTACTTGTGATCTCTCTCTCTCTCTCTCTCTCTCTCTCTCTCTCTCTCTCTCTGTCAAATAAATAAATAAATAAATAAATAAATAAATAAATAAATAAATAGATAGATAAATAAAATCTTAAAAAAAAGAAGAAGAAGAAGAAGAAGGTCATCAGCCTGGGTTTGGAAAGAATGGAGAGGACTTCCTCACTTGGAAAGTAGTACAGGTGAGAGAGGGTTGGTCTGGGGAGCTGGTCCACATCTCAGCACGTGTCCTTATATCTCTTATTATCTCACTGCAAAAACAATATTTAAATACCACCGTTAACAGCGATCCTGTACTTAGGGAATGATCTTGCAGCGTCTTGAATTTTTAAATGTTACTTCCCTGACGGGGCAATAACCTTGCAAGTGTATTATTATTCTACCAATTCAGCTCCCTGCCCACCGCAACTCTCCACTTACTTGAAAAGATAGAACTTTGCACTTGAACCTACAGAAAAGAAGGAAGTTCACAGATTGGAAAACCCAAGTTCTTCTTTGACCACGGGTCAAAACTGGTGTTGCTTTGAGCAACTCTCCACCCTTCCTGTCAGGGCCAGACCTAGAGTGAGGCACGCACCTTGGCGTAAGCTTTAAGGGGCACCAAAAAGCTCAGTAATTAAGACAAAGAGACTTTTATGTCATCCAGGATGAACAAAATATCAAACTCTTCAATTGATATGGGATGATTTCACCTTTGGCTTTAGGCTCCAATATGGCTCACAGCACTTCTCTCTAGGCCCCATTTCCCCCATCTCTAAGTCAAGAGGATTGGACTACTTGGCCTCCAAGTAGCCTGCTGGGCCCTGATGCTTTATGGCATGCTAATGAAGTGCCATTGAAGAATTAGGGAGCATTTAGCAAAGTACTAATTGCGCAGCCCAGACGACACTGCACGTGGATGGCAGGGAGATTTCAGAGAGACAACAGGACAGCAGCTGAGGTAAGAGAGCCGAAGGTGGTAATCTTTGGCCAGCTTTCTCTCTTTCCACTTGGCATAACCTCACCTATGCAGCCATGGAGGGGAAAAGTCCTCCGCCTGCCTCCTTTCTGATCTTCCCCAGGAAATGGGCTCGTATCCTGTCAGAGCATGGGGAGAGCCTCGTTCAGATGTCACTTGCAGTCTAGGGGCCTGCTGGCTAAGAAAGCTTTCAAAGGCTATCTGGATATCTGTAGGATGCTTGCTATTGCAGAGGTAAAGGGGAGAGCAGAGAGCCACCTGCTCTGGCTGTCCTGGGACCCCTCCAGTGCTGGCCCCCACACGGGCAAAACATCATGGCCAGCTCTCTCATAGCCTGCCTGAGGGCACCCTAGTATTGGCTGAGTCTCCTAAGGTCAGCGTGAGATGCACACGAAGAGCTATGGATACAAAGCTTAAGAAATTCTATGGACATGTCGAGACAAATGAGCTAATAGTCATGTAGTTGTGGATCTCATTTCCAAAGTGAATCATTTTGTTTCCATATGACCCAAGTCAAGGATGATATTCCTCAGTGAGACTCTGGAAATCACCCCCCTGTGCAGGGACTGCAGCTCCGCCCCTTAAGACAGCCTCATGGGGCCCAGTATCCTCAGAACCTGATTTCAGCTTTTCCTAAACCTTTGCCTGCTGAGAGATGAAGATTCATCTCTGCAAATGTCACTCATCACTAGAAAGTGGCTGGGGACTCTCAGGTCCCATTCAGATCAACAGGATGAGAGTCTGGCTCTTCAGGAAAACCCACCTTTTCTCTTTGGCCCCAGTGACCCTTGGGCACTTGCCGGAGCTGTGGGAAGGGGGAACTGAAGACACGTTGCATTGGAAAAACCAGCCGCCTCCGCCCTGGATGGGAAGAATAGCTCCCTTCATGGGGCTGTCCCGGGATGCCAGGGTATCCAGGCCCCAGAGTGAGGAAGTGAATCAGCCCTTCCCAGTCTTCAGTCATCCGGCTGGCTCACCACCCTTTGGTGCTGTGGCATTTGGACATGTTTTGTCAAAAACTAATGAACATCTCACTTAGACGCTGGAAACAAACATAGGCCCCAGCCAGTTCTTACACTTGCTGAGAATGAATAACTCCCTTTGGCTTTCCAGCCAGCAGAGCCCAACAAGTGAACCAAGAGGCTAAGGCTGGGTCGCTGGCCCTCACAGGGATTCAGCCATTCAGTGTGGCCCAGGCTGGCTGCATGGCCCCAGGGCAGCCGCTCTCAACGTTAGTGTGCATCGGAATCACCCGGGTGGATTAAAAAGCACTGGTGCCTGGGCTTCATCCCCCAGAAATAGCGGTTTAATCTTTCTGGGGTGCAGTCACAACATTGGGAGCTTTCAAAGCTTCCCAACATGCAAGTGACTCTAATGTGCAGTCAAGCTGGGAAGCACTGCTGTAGACTAATTTGCTTCTCAAACTTAATGTGTAAACAGATGACTTCCTTACTAAGAGGAAGGCTCTGGGGCGCCTGGGTAGCTCAGTCGGTTAAGTGTCCAACTCTTGGTTTCTGCTCACGTCATGATCTCAGGGTGGTGAGATTGAGTCCCACGTTGGGCTCCACGTTCAGCAGGAGTCTGCTTGGATATTTTCTCCCTCTCCCCCTCCCCCTGCTCCCTCTCAAATAAATAAATCTTAAAAAAAAAAAAAGAAAAAGAAAAAAAAAGGAAGGTTCTGATTCAGTAAGGGTGGGGTCTGAAATTCTGTATTCCTGACATGGTCCCCCATGGTGCGATGCGATGTTGGGGTGCGGTGATGTTCTGGTCTGCAGAACACACTCTGAGTAGCAAGGACATGATATGTGGTCCAGAATGATAACTACGGCCATTTGATTAAAATTAACTAGATTAAAATTAAATAAATTAAAAATCCAGTTCCTCAGTTGCATCAGCCACACTGCAAGTGATCAGTCACCACATGTGGCTAGTGGTTACCTTACTGAACAGTGCAGATATAGAACATTTCCATAATCACAGCAAATTCTATCAGGTAGGTCTGTCTTAGAGCATCTCTTTGTCCCTGACAGCCCATTCCAGGGCTCACCTCTTGAAATGCGATAGAAGCTTCCTTGATGACAGAGACTAGACCACATTTCTTTTGTTCTCCTCACAAATGACCATGCACTGGGCCTGTAGTAGGTGCTCACTGAATGCTTGCTTTGGTTAGAGCATGTTTGCTTCTGTCCACAGACTACCACTATATAAACACTGGCTGATTGATGCTTACTTGAGCATCAGTTAGCATTCTTTTTTTTTTTTTCTTAAGACTTTATTTGAGAGAGATAGTGAGAGCCCAAGTGGAGAGGAGAGGGAAAAGCAGACTCCCCATCAAGCAGGGAGACTGACACAGAGCAGAATCCCAGGACCCTGGATCAGACACTTAACCTACCAAGCCACCCAGGCGCCCAATAAGCTAACATTCTTGTAGAGTTGTATTCGGGACAGGTCAATGGGCATGGCAGAGGTTAATGGCCAGGTTGCATGAGGAATGCTTCCTTACCCCTGACTGGCCCATGAATCAGGCAAGAAAATGGCAGGCTTCCGGTGATCTGTCTGAGCGTCTGTCATCATTAATCATTCTAACCCAGAAGATGGGCTGAGATGCACAGGTGCAGCCAATGGGACACTTCATCTTCTGAGCCCAGTTCAGGGGAGACAAATCTGGACATGTCTTCTCCCTCGAGGCCTTTTTTCTTGGGTTGTGGGGAAAGGAGAGTCTCTGGAGACAGCCTACTTCCTATTTCTATTTCTCTTTCAGAGGTAACCCCTCTGGCTCTCCTTGGGCAATGGACATGGACCCAGAAGACAAGTGGGTCTGGGAGACGGGTGCTGGGTCCCAGAGGCAGAAGAGTTTCCCTCTTATTTGGCCACTATGGGTGGGAAAGCTTTCAGCCAGTTCATCTCTTATTTTAGCTTCATGGTGGTTGATTTTCAGATTCAATTGATGGGTCATTGATAGTAAAACTAAATTTTGCCAGGATTAGGGAGGGGAGAGGCAAACAATCTGGAACTAGCACCTCTCATCACAAAACCACACTCAGCCACCCTGCTTTCCAGATGAACCATCTGAGAGCCACAGAGTAAAGCAATTGGATCAGGATCACATGGCAAGTTAGATGCACAGATTAGCGTAAAATTAGGAGCTCCTGATGCCAAGGCCATTATTTTTTTCACTGCTGCAGGCCCAGGAGATTTGTAAGAATGTATAAGTCATTCAAGAGAAGAAATAGAATATTACATAAATCTGTGCCTCTAGAACAATAATATAGGTGTTCTTGAAATGTTTCCTGGAAAAGATGGTAATGAAATTGTTTTTTTCTGCCTTCTTACTCCCACTCACGAAATCCTACTGCTGGATTCACCTTGCATACACTCCTTCTGGAATGACTAGCCCACCAGTTCCACCTCACACATCTCAGCACTAAAGCAACATCTTTAAGGAGTAACCCACCATGCATAGAGAAAGGAGACACGATAAGCACCACAACCGCAGGGAATGTTCCGAAGCTGGCAGAGTAGAGAAGGGTAGCGCCCTTTGTGAGCCTACGGATACACCATCCCACACCTTTGCAAGCCATGCAGCTCAACGCACCCAAGTGGTAAAAAGTCTGCTCTTAATAAACACATGAACTTATATCTACCAGCGTTTCTTGAAATCTCTGTTCTTTCTCCCTACCCTGGCCGGGATCATGTTACTTACCAGCTCTCAGGCTAGACAACTATCCTAGAGTTCTCACCATTCAGTGTCCTCTCCATTGAGAATCTGTGCTAGACAATAGTAATTCCTGCCCTTTAGTTTAATGCCAACAACAAGCACACCAGACTGGACGCTCACAGGCATTAATATTAGGGGAATCTAATGTCTACAAAGTGCTGTCATTTAAAAAACATTCGGTAGGTGTTCATCAAGGATAAAGACACCAACTGAATTCACAAGGAGAATGCTGGGTATTTACAACCTTTAAGGAAGGGTAGAATGATGTGACATTTGCTGTTAGGTGCACTTGCCAAGTGGTGCTCTGGGCTCCGGGGCGGTTTGCAGCCCTGCAGCCCTCTGCCAGCAGGTGGACACCGGGTTTTATCTGCAGACAATTGGAATAACGAAGTACATGCAGTTTTTTGGTGTTTTTTTTTTAAGTTTAACTTCCCTGACAACATAGAGCCCTTTGTTAATGCGGTTAAATACAAAGATCACAAAGAATCAGAATAAGTGATTTATAAATAAAACTGCACAATTCCAAGCAAGATTCGAAGACACAGAAACACCTGGATACAATGAGGCATCTTTCTTGTTTATTTTGAATTGTGCTCCCAGTCTGGGAAATACCACATTGGTGCTCTCCTGACCTGGGAACAATCAGCTTCTCCCCATTATGTCTTTGAGTTAGATCCTCTCAAACTGCTCATGAAACCGGATCAAAGAGCCTTGTAGGTAGGTGGTGTCCCTCAAATGTTTATCTTTCCACAGTTCAATTAAACTTGTGTTTTTGTTTAACCTGATAACTGTGGAGAAGGCCAGTTGCTATTTTCGTCTTCCCTGTCTTCATGACAACGTGACAAGTTCATGTGCTCCTTCTTAGGGAAGAACTGTGCCCACGGACCAGGTCCATGTATATTCCCAGTGCCAAGGATGTTCTTCAGGTAGTACTGAGAGTTTGTGCACCCAGAGTTTCTGTTCCCGATTTTAAAATAATTAAAATGTCTTCAGCTAAAAACCTCAAATTCCATCCATCAGCCTAGATTCCATCAGTTGTCATCTGAAGTCGTGGAAACATAGTGGGTAAGAAAAACATATTCTTTGTTTTTTTTTTTTTTTTTTTTTAATGGTGTGGCAGGCAGGTGGGACAAAGGTCAATAACTAGGTGAGTGACTAGGGTGGTGACCAAGGAAAGCAGTGCTGAGGATAAGAAATGCAACTCAGGGCCTCCTCTCTAACGTACCCTGCGGATGGTCCACATCTGTTACTTCATTTATCCTGACCATGAACCTGTGAGAAAATTGTATCATTCTCCTTTTATAGATGAGGTTCAAGGAAGCTGAGTAATTCGCCCAAGGGGACAAAGCTAGGAAGTGCACCTGCCATGTTGAACCTGAGCAAGTTGAAGGACAACCTTCGTTTCTTTGTATGTTTCCCTAAGACAACAGTAAGGATATGTGTGTTTCTAGGTACTTCGAGGATGACGCTAGACTGACTTCCTGACGGGCTGGCACTGGTGGCAACACAGGTGGAATTCTTTTCTCTCCTTTGCAGGAGAAGGACGCGCTTGTACCGCTCACCGAGGAATCCAGGGCGGGGCTCCCACACGCGAGGAGCAAAGGCCATTGCAGGGTCCTTGGCTAGCACATAACTAAGCCACCAGAGGAAGAAACTTACACTCGGACGTGCAGGTGGGAGTGGAACATGGCAGATCTCTGGAGATCCTAACAAGATTAGTAATATATGTGTGGCCAAGCTGTCCTCCCCGCCCAAGGCTGTGTCTAGAAGAGCTGGTCTCAGCTGAAGGCCAGGACAGAGTGCTTCCATATGGGTGTGCTTTGGGCTGCATCACACCTCTTCACAATGCATTAGAACTTATTTACCTCTTAGTCTGCCTTTTTGCAAGAACATCTCCTCCAAGAGGGGTAATGTCCTTGAGGAGAAGATCCACACCGGGTAGATCCTCTCTGTGTCCTCCACACCACTTAGCAGTGCCTAGTACATTGTTCATGCTTAGCCCAGTGGAGCTGAAGGAATGCTGGTGGGACACGAGAGGGGGAG
>PITA01035686.1:0-10261 GCA_004023965.1 Spilogale gracilis | reverse complement strand
TTTTCTATTTCCCATGTATTATAGTTTCCTCATTTTCAAACTAAGGATAACTATCCCCATCTCACTAGGCACTTAAAACATTTTCTGGCACATTTTAAGTGTTCAGTAAATGTTTTTATTGGGAGAAGTAAAAGTTTCCTATGATGCCTCCCCCGCTTTCTGGCTGGAGAGCAGGCACGTTGGAAAGAAATTTAAAAAAAAAATACTTTGAAGTCCAGTAGCGATTACTTGCAATGAACATATAGTAGAAAAATAGAAATGGGATGAAAAAAAATGTAACTCACAGGCCACAGACGGATACCGTAAATTCTTCATCTAGAATACCAATAATCTTGGGCATTTTCACTTGGACCTCAAATTTGGGCAAAACTGTTGTCAACAGAAGAAAGAAAGAGGTGAAAGTGAGTAGGCAGGATATCTTGTATTAGTAATGACTCTATAACAGAACCTATAACAGAGGATCATGTGAAATGATTTCTATTATATTAACAAGCAGTAGGACCTCTACTGACCACAGATATGTGTTTATGACTACAGGTAATTTTACCATGGTAACTTGGTGATGCTGGTACCATATTTCCTAGAATCCCCTTTGAATTTGGTCAAGACTTAAAGATGGAAGGAAAGCACAACATTAGTCTCTGAAGATCATCATGGTTAGTTAGATATGGTGACAGGTACAGAGAGGTGAGGAAAATCCAATTTGTCCTTATTCTTTCCCTTTCTGTCCAGTTCTTCCTACCTACTTGTCCTGCTGACTAATGGAGGCCCCAGACCCACCACCGGATACTTGAGTACAGACAGACAGAAGTGGTGGATAGGAAGAGGTACAGATACACACAGTCTTCCATAGATTCTTCTATCAGTTTCCCTTTGTGGTCCACTTTGGCATCTGAAGGTACCCTTGAAGGTGAAAATTTATTCATCCCCACCAATGCTTCAGGAGAACTGGTTAGTAATTTCCTCTGATCCACCCGCTCCCCTTGCTGGACGCTTACCTTCCCATCCTTTCTTACAATGGGTAAGGTTAGCTGTTCCTATAAAATACATATTTCTGTTCTATAATCCTCATGGCAGAGTAGGTGAATTTGGGGGGTGATATTTCTGTGATAAGTCTCTTCATCCATGGCATTATATTCTTAATTTACATGAGAAAATCCACATGACTGATAATTAATAAGAGGCTTCAATATCGGACCACTTTGATTAGAGTAGTCTAGGAGTAGATCAGAGACAGCCAGGAGGTACCTTCAGTTGTAAGATACAGATCAACTGATGCATGCAGATGTTTGTTGCATTGGTTAGCAATTTCTGTTTGAATAGGATAATGGACCTCTCTTACCTCTTACTGGCTCTGTGATTTTGGTAAATTGCAAACTATTCTAGTATTGATGTATTCATTTGTAAAATAGGGTATCTGCCTCCGATGGTTGATAAGAGGATTAAATGAGATAGTGCATGAAAAAAATTTTAGGGGATATTTGGGTAAAAAAAAAATAAAACACAACAATTTGCTAATTTCCAGCTATTACTTGCTAGATTTTTGTTTATACCTGTGTGTAAAAACTCCTAAACTCTTAAATACTGTAATGTCATTAATGCCTTGGAAACAGGCAGAATTCTTACCATATTCATTCACTTCAAAGTGGTACTCTATTTCCTCCCCTGACTCCTTCTGGAGAATGACCTTATAAATACCCAGAGTGGGGTCCACTGAGAGTGGGAAAGACAGCTGACTGAGTCCTCCTTGCAATCTGAGACCTTGCCACTGGAAAATTCGGTTCTTCTTGGGATTCTATAGAGAAAAATATTATGAGTTCATAGAAGCAACTGAAATATTTAATTTGAGTAAAAGAAGAGTTTTTGAGGGAGGGCACATTGGGAGTTAGATAAGAGATGGTTGGTAAATTGACACCAATGGTACTGAGCAACGTTTTCTAGGAATTCTGCACTGAGGCACGTGCAGCAAGTTTATCAGCAATGAGATATTACAGATCACAATACCTCCTTCTGACATCATGCATATCCATTTTGGTCAGAAATACTGGAAGAGTCATGGACTTGTATCATCTCAGGGGATTTTGTTCCTTTATTTACATCTTATTCACTCTTCAAAGGATTGAAGATAGACATAGAGAACCATTTAGCTTTGGTGAAGTGTTAGTGGGGAGGGAGGAGAGGAGGTGGTAAGGGAAATGGAATAAAACTTGTAGTAAGTCCTCATCACAACTGAGATGCATAAGGTATTACCTACCTCAATATAAACCAATGGGATCTGGAAAGAAAAAAAATAGTATGAGTATGGGAAAGAGATTAGAAGAAGAAAGCCAACACATTAGCACTGATAGACTATCTGGATCAGAGGTAGTGAGTCTGTATATTTCTTGTCCAAACAAGGAAATGTGCCTCAGTTTGGTTCACCACACTTTACTAGTTAATTTGGGATATATAACTTTTTAGAAGTCACAAGTTTACTTTTATGAAATTCTATATTGAGGAAACCTGTGCTAAGGTGAAAAGGTCCAAATAAGAAGTTTACTTTACAGATGAAATTTAGCTCTGAGAATGTCTTCATTTCTCTAAGGGAGTCAACTGCACTTATTTCTTTTGTTCAATAAAAATTATTGGGATCTTTAAAAGGATAATTTCAACTGAATATTTTATTTTGAGCATGCAGTGGTGAACTGATTTCCCTATTCTCCTGCAGTGGTACTGTTAGGAGAGCCTGTGGGCCTCAGGTTCTCCAAAATGATGGGCTTGACATTTTTGCCTGTTTCCCTCAAACTCATGCACTGTAACGAGACTTACCGTTTCATTCAAAGGGTAAAAATTGACATCCACGGAGACAATGCGGAATCTCACTGAAACATAGAGATTTTCCCCATGAAACCATCCAGCCAGAATGGGGGAGTAAATAACACAGATAACGACATGCCTGGATTTTCATGACTGCAGAAAAGTAATAGAGAGGTACACAACTGCCCCATAAAGTCCCCCTGCTGATTTGGTTCCTGATACCTGTTTGTCCCGGTTTGTAGATGGGTTTGTCTGTTTGGACAAAGATGACGCTGTCTGCTTTTGTAACGTGCACTGTCTTCTTCTGTATGAACTGCTGGGTTGGCCCCTTCACCTCCACAGTCATCAGACCTGACGATGATGGTAATTCCGGAAGCTGTAAGGAAGGAAAGGGCTGAAAAATCTGCATCGACCCACCTCTGAATTCCTTAGCCTTTATGACTTTCTTATTTCTCTGGTGAGTCCCCGAGAACAAGTATGGAAGAATCAAGAATTAAATCCCTGGATTTATAGATTCTTAGGTTTAATTTAACATGACAGTAACACTTTATTGATTTAAAGGGAAAATGTCACTGCAATAAAATAAACTAAATCTTCAGACAGTCATGATCGTGAAAGAAATAACATGCTCTCATTTCCACAGCAATACAATAGTATTAAAATAATTATCAAATGTTATTTTCCCATGTTCAACATCAACATTTTGTATTATCATTGGTAGTAAGTCAGTATCATTAACTATTAATTCCCTACATAATAAAAAGTTATAAATAAAAAAGTTACAATAAAAAGATATTAACCAATGACCACTTGTGAAATCTTAAATAAGTCACCTAAATTTATGAGTTTCAGTGTTTTTATGGGTAATGGAAGGAGTTTTATTTCCTTCACAAGTTTAAGAGCAAATGAAATCTTTCCTATAACTACTTTTACATTTTGCATACTGCACTGGAATTGTTTTAAATATTATGAAAGCATATTCAGGAGAACTTTCATTTTTAAAACCTAATTTGAAAGTCACTTTGTACTTCTCAGTCTTTTCATTACACTTTTTTATTTTCGGGGGTCAGGACACAAGGCATCAGCTAATATGCTCTTCCTCTAATGAGCTTCCATATCTTGAGGAGTCATACTGACCATGAACGGGTTGCAGTAGAAGGAGTTCTCCTTTGTCACCACGTCTGTGAGGAGGGTTCTGGTCTGCGTTCCGTGCTCCAGGCTTATGTTCAGTTTCACCGTCTCATTCAGGTGATTAAGCATGACACAAGCTTTCTCAGGAACCCCAGCATACAACCGTGATGGCATCAGCACCAGATACTTCCTATGGAGAAGAGGGGTCTAGATCAATCATGGAGAAGTTAAGAAGACATCATAATTTATTGTGGCTGTTTTCTAGCCCATCTTTCCTGTAATCACCAATCACAGAACAGAGCCAGATTTCAGCAAGAGGGTAGAGGAATTTGTTCTGTAAAGTCCAATCCGAAGACCTTAGAAACTCAGACACCTCCAACAAGTTAAATATTAATATGCTTCTCTTGTGCTGTCGAGATATTCATCCTCACAATATTTGTAAAGCTATTCATATACTTTGTATAAGCAATCCGTGAGTCATTTTGTATTTTGGATAGAAATTATTTTTAGGGTCACCTGGGTGGCTCAGTCAGTTAAATGTCTGACTTGGTCATGATCCTGGGGTTCTGAGATCAAGCCCCATATTAGGCTCCCTGTTCAGCAGAGAGTCTGCTTCTCCCTGTCCCTCTACCCCACACCATTGCTTGTGCTTTTCCTCTCTCTCGCAAATAAATAAAGTCTTTAAAAAAAAAGAAGTCATTTTCAGGGTGCCTGGGTGGCTCAGTCATTAAGCGTCTGCCTTCGGCTCAGGTCATGAATCCGAGGTCCAGGTTCAAGACCTGCATCAGGCCCCCTGCTCGGCAGGAAGCCTGCTTCTCCCTCTCTCACTCTTCTCATGTTTCCTCTCTAACTGTGTTTCTCTCTGTCAAATCAATAAATAAATCTTTAAAAAAATAAAAAAAGAAGTCATTTTCAAATTTAGAAACAGGACACTGCTCAGCCTTAAGAAAAGGAAAGAACTGGGTGTGGGGTATGGTCAATGAATCTTGGAACACTGAAAAAATAAAGTAAATTTAAATTAAAAAAAAAGAAAAGGATATCTCATCATTTGCAACAACATGGATGGGTTTTAAGATTATTAATGAAATATAGCAGAGAAAGATAATATTGCATGCTGTCATTTATATGTAGAATTGAAAAAAAATCAAATTCATAGAAACAGAGACTATGAAGATGGCTTCCAGGGACTGGGATGGAGGGGTGTTGAAGGAAATAGGGAGCCGTTGGTAAAAGGGTACACACTTTCAGTTATAATAAGATGAATGAAGGCTGGGGATATAATGTAGATATGGTGATTATAGTTGATAACCCTGCATTGTATAAATTAAGTTTGCTGGAAGTAGAATTCAAACAGTTCTCAGAAAAAAAAAAAAGAAAGAAAAAGAAGTGTAAATAAGTATGAAATGGATGTGCTAATTCACCCAGTGAGAGGAATCCTTCCATTATATATGTGTGTGGAATCATCACGTGATATACTTGAAATATTTTGTAATTTTATTTGTCAATTTTATATCTATAAAGCTGAATTTTTTTTTTTTTTTAGCAACAACAGAATGATTAGCCAGGGGTGCCTGGGTGGTTCAGTTGTTGGGCGTCTGCCTTTGGCAGATCCCAGGGTGCTGATCAAGTCCCATATCGGACTCTGTGCTCAGTGGGAATCCTGCTTCTCCCTCTCCCACTCCCCCTGATTGTGTTCCCTCTCTAGCTGTGTTTCTCTCTGTCAAATAAATAAATAAATCTTTAAAAATATTAAAAAATTATTTTTTATTGTTACTTAATTTTTTTTCCAGTGTTCCAAGATTCATTCCCCATTCCCCACACCCAGTGCTTCATGCAATAGGTGCCCTCAGTACCCACCACCAGGCTCTCCCATCCCCCCACCCCCAAAGTGTTAAGAACCTTTTTACAGATGGTCTTGCATTTCATGTGGATGATAAGAATTTCCTTATTTCAGGACACTAAAGTGATAGCAATTAATAGATAAGGAGGAATTGAATTGAGTTACAGTATTTTTTCAGAAGCAATATTAGCTCTTTTCTCCCTTTCATTCTCTGATGTTGGAAGACAAGCCAAACCATGCAAGGCTAGCCACCCAATATATTACAATGTCCACCTAGAAGAAAAGATCACTTTCTTGTTGTTCTTTGCCCATCATTTACAACCACCCAAATATGCTGTACTTTGCAGTGCTCTGGTTTGCCAAGGCCTCCCTCTCTTCCTGAGTCTCCTTGTCTATCTGGATATATCCTATTTACTTTGATAAGACTTGTCTCAAACACAACTTTCTTTCTGCAGACTAAGGTGATGCCCTTTTACTTTGTTTTATTTTTTAAGATTTTACTTATTTATTTGACAGAGAGAAACACAGGTAGAGAAGGAACACAAGCAGGGGTAGTGAGAGAGGGAGAAGCAGGCTTCCTCCCGAACAGGGAGCCTGATGTAGGGCTTGATCTCCGGTCTCGGGGATCATGACCTGAGCCGAAGGCAGTTGCTTAACCAACTAAGCCACCCAGGTGCCCCAATGCCCTTTTTCTTATATTCCATAAAGGTTCCAGGAGGAGGTAGGTTTTCTCTGTGGGAATTCTTGCAGAATCCTGTAATGCTTGATTCTGGTTTTGTTTTGCACTGTATTCCTTTCCTTGTGCATTATCTCCTCCTATTTTCTATATTTGAGGTATTGAGGGAAAGGCCCACATTTTGTTAATCTGTATATTCCCAAGATCCAATGCCAGCCTCTGCAGGTTTGCTGAAGAATTGAGTGATCTGACACACAAAGCCGGGCTTGTCTGAAAGTCATGCATCCATCCTGGTCATCTCTGACTGGGGGAAAATACAGCCCCTGAGTCATATCACAGTGGAGACTTTTTCATGAAACAATAAAAAAAAGTATCATTTTTTTTCCTTTTGGGGAAGCATTCTATATACTTATTTAATGAATGTTGTGTAATGCTGTATTCTTATTTGGTGAAGGTTTCACAAGTGTTAGCACCTATGTCTCTCTGTTTTCTAGAACTGGAGTATGCCCCTTTCCACATGAACCATAACAATTTACTGACCTTCCCAAACCCCTTTATCAGCAGATAAATTCACAGGAAATCAGAAAAGAAGTAAGAAAGACATGTCAAGAAGCATATAACACAATGAGAAAGAGAAGGGCAATAGGATTTTCTGGAAATGTTGCTTACGGTTCTGAAGCAGTGGAAGCATCTCTGGGAAGGAGCAGGAAAAGTAGAATCAAGACCGGAATGGACCGTTGATTTCCTCTCATGGTGAGGAGAGAAAGAGGGAATAATAGGAATCTGAGCCCTTGATTCCTTGAAATCTGTTCTTGTTTCAGAATCACTGGCTTTTATCTAACCTGATGGGCAGTGAAAGGAAACTGCTAAATATTTATTTTTGTTACATATTAACCACTTCCGGTATAAAAAAAACAGTTCTAGATAATTTCTATGACTATCAGCATTCTTTGATCCACTTTCTCAAATTGTGTAAGTCTTTGAAAAATAGACATTTTATTTTTTTTTTAAGATTTTATTTATTTGACAGACAGAAACACAGCCAGAGAGGGAACACAAGCAGGGGGAGTGAGAGGGAGAAGCAGGCTTCCCGCCCAGCAGGGAGCCTGATGTGGGACTTGATCCTGGGTCTCCAGGTTCATGACCTGAGCTGAAGGCAGTTGCTTAACCAACTGAGCCACCCAGGCGCCCCTGAAAATAGACATTTTAAATAGACATGTACATTTAAGGTACATTGGCTCTTATTACTAATCAGTACCTTAACTGTTTTTAAGAAGAAACAAAATAAATTATATGACTTGATGAAATCAATCAATATTCTTGACTTTAATTTTCTTTTTTAAAAAGCTATTAATGTAAATACATATCTCAGATTGGTTCTTAATAGTCTAGGGAGCATCAGATATTTCCCTTGGCTCCATCCTATACTTTAATGAAACAAAGAAGTGAAACTTATCACAGGATTTTAAACAAAATCAATCTGAAAATAATCTCTCCCTTGTTTTGCAGCTTAATGTTTGCATCTTGTAGCTCTATGTTTGTTTGTAAAGAAAATGATAGTTCATTTGGATACAACTCATGTAATACATACTTATTATGTCTTAGTTCATTGAACATTTAGAATTAAATCCAATTCATTCATTTTATTCCCTAAGGAAATTACCTTTATTTGATGAACATTCTTATTTATTCTACTTTGAGCAATATAAAAATATTTTATCAGGGCACCTGGGTGGCTTAGTCAGTTAAGTGTCTGCCTTTGGCTCAGGTCTTGATTTTGGGGTCCTGGGGTCAAGCCCCACGTTGAGCTCCTTGCTTAGCAGGGAATCTGCTTCTCCCACTCCCTCTGTGGGCTGCTCCACTTGCATGTGCTCTCTCTGTCAAAGAAATAAATAAAATCTTAAAAAATGTTATCAATAGTGATTCATCATCCTATTTGCTTTCCAAGGGAGATTGGGGTGTTAGAATCTGAATAGAGAATCTGAATACTGAATAGAGATCTGGTTTAAACATAAAACAAGATGTGGTAAGAAACAGGCATTTCTATAGATGATGTATATCTTGTTTTTAACATCCTATTTTTTGGGGATCTATTTGAGACAGAAGACAAATGAAGGGAGAGGCAGAGGGGGAGAGAGAATTTTAAGCAGGCTCCACGCCCAGCAGGGAGCTAGAGGTGGGGCTCAATCTCAGGAGCCTGAGATCCTGACCTGAGTGAAATGAAGAGTCCCACACGTAATCAACTGAGACGCACAGGTGCCCTTTTGACTACATTTTGTAAATGATTGAGAGAGTGAGAAGGGATGATCATGTACATGGTCAGTCTTGTGAACTGTAAAACTATAGGTATGCAAGATATTTAAATTCCGGGGAGGATAATAAACTATGAGTGACATAAAGCCAAGTCAAACAGAATAAGCTATAATAAAATATTGTCCTGGCCTTTAGTAGTTAGCAAATGTTTGATCAATGAATATAAAACTCTTCTATTTGATTTTGGGTCCTTCCCTCACTAGACTCTTTATGTTCTTTTCTTTTCTACAGAGCTCCCTAGTACACTCCCTCTTCACTCCTGCACTTCCATAAATAATACACTTACTTTCCACCTGCTTACTGTGGGGGTAGATTAACTTCTAATAAGCAATAAATGACTTATAACAGGTCCTATATTACTTTTCTCAGGCATAATTGAACCTATTGGATGTGCAACAAACCTCTATTTGGCCAAATGTCTAATGACTAAAAATTAAAATCTGTATTTGGATGAAGCAAAAATCATCACTGTAGCTTGAAATACAGGAATAGAAGAATAAATTGGGTGTCATCAAAACTTATCATTTTGATTTTTAATTTTAAATTTTATTAGGCACATTTAAAATATGTATTATGTGGTATAAATAATACTTTTCTCAGCATTCTCAACTAAGACTTTTACATTCTTTTGTCTTCAATCTTTTTTCTCAGATTCCCTAAAAGAATTTTATTAAACATGTAACTCCTCATACTTCCTTAACTTGAATCTTGTAATCATGTGAAAGAAGATAAAAAAGTGTATTATAATACTGCTATTTTAAACCTAAAACTCTTATATCACTTTTTAAGCCTATCCAATGAAATGTACATACTGTTAGTAATTCATTGCTTACCATCATACGTTTGTTGGAATTTTTGTTGCTAGTTGGAAATTTTACAACATTCTTGCTTCTTCTTGATCTTGTATTTCCATTGTAGTTCCTTCCCCACATAATTTCATCATGATGCTTTATTCCTCAATGTATTTTAATGAACACCTTATCATTTATTTCCATAACTAAAGATAATCAAAATCATTAAAATTTTTTTTGTACCTATAAGGTTCTGAGTAGTAATGCAATTTTTTCTGGATTGAACTATCATTACATGTCAAGACCATATAATCTACTACAATCTTACTATACATAACACTGAAAGGATGCTGTAATGGCCCCCACCCTCTAAAATGTCAGAGCAGACACTCGTCCTGTTATCTAAGCCCAGCAACCGGCAGGCAGTTACTCAGCCCCCTCAAGCCCTGCAGAAAACAAAAAATTCCTTAAGACTGTACACATGTAACTCCTCACGTATTCCTGCTAACCCAAATTAGGACATATGTTCCCCTGCAAAGGTGGTCAGAAAAACGATTGGCTGCCTGCGTGCAGACCATGGCTGTAGTGTCTTAAACTAATTGGCTAACAAGGTGCAGGCTTTGCTGTAACAGACAATGTAGTTCTATATAAGGTCACCCCCGAAAAAACTCGGGGCTCTCAGTCGCTGACTGGTTTGGGGTCAGGCTGTGAGCC
>PITA01035685.1:0-10268 GCA_004023965.1 Spilogale gracilis | reverse complement strand
AAAAAAAATTTAAGTAACAATAAAAAAAAAAGAAAATAAATAAATAAAATTGAGAATTCTGAATTGAATCGAGTCAGAGCTAAATTTCATTAGTTCCTCAAGAAAAGGAATGGGATCTACATACCCTCAAATTATTGATGTAAATAATCATGAGTTACCTCAAAGCAAAATAGATATATCATCAGCTCATCTTTTTGCTGTCTTCATAAAGTACCAAGGAAAGAATGCTTCCAGATTTTGTTACCAATTAAGACCTGTGCCAGATGGGTCCTGCAGTCAAGTTCTGATGCTCAAAGTGGGCAACCGAAGCAGCACTCCTTATGAAATGTCACTTTAGCAAAGGCTTAATATATACTCACACATGAACTAGAAATGCTCAGTTTTTAGTTCTCCCAGAGTTCACACTTGAAATAAAGCTTCAGCAACTTCATCTTATTTTAGGTGTCCCAATTATGCTCATAAGCATGAAACAGGGCTGTGACTATATACTTACCAGAGGAAGAGTTACAAAACCTATCTAAGTTGTGACTCTTTTATACCTACCTTCACGTCAAACCAGTCAACCGTGGCTCTTTTACAGGAAGAAGGGTTGGCAGGCTCTCAAAAAATTTTTGTCATTTTGATTCTCCTATGCAGGTGACAGTTCACCAGTTGCAACAGATTTGTCATCAGAATGATTCTGGAAAGACTGTAGCACTCCCCAGAGAGAGATTTTGTATACCGTCAAACATGGGACAATACTTGGTGTTTATAACACTGATACACGTCAGATGAAGGAATGCCGCTAGGGAAGCTGGTTTACTAATAGGCATCTAGGAAATGAGTCACTCTGAGCAAGGATGTACCAAGTCTAGGGGTGCCTGGTAGCTCAGTAGGTTGAGCATCAGACTCTTGATTTTGGCTCAGGTCATGATCTCAGGGTTGAAAGACTGAGGCCATAAATGGGGTCCCATGCGGAGTGAAGAGCCTGCTTAAGATTTTCTCTCTCGGGGAGCCTGGGTGGCTTAGTCATTAAGTAACTGCCTTCGGCTCAGGTCCTGATCCTGGAATCCTGGGATCAAGCCCAGCATCGGGCTCCCTGCTCGTTGGGAGGCCTGCTTCTCCCTCTCTCACTCCCTCTTCTTGTGTTCCCTCTCTGGCTGTGTTTGTTTCTGTCAAATAAATAAAGAAAAATCTTAAAAAAAAAAAAAATTCTCTCTCTCCCTCTCCTTCTACTCCTCCCCCAACTTTCTTTTAAAAAAAAAAAGAAAAGAAAAAGAAAGAAAGAAAGAAAGAAAGAAAGAAAGAAAGAAAGAAAGAAAGAAAAAGAATGTACTGAATCTAAACTTAATAAACCATCCTAAATTTCATGGCTAACACTCTCGTTATGCACACTCACATTCAAATAGGTCATGAGAGAGACTGATTACCTTTCCAAAACAAGGTGACATTTCAAAAACTTCTCCATTCTAGCATAAAAACTGGTCCTTGAAATGAGACACTATGTTTCGTTAGCCCCATGCTTCATATTTCAAATGCTAATTTATATATGTTTGTGTTGTGTATATATCTTTGTCTATGTTTATATGTGCATAGGAAAACACAAATAGATACCTACACTCACCTTTGCTAGCAAACTGCTAACCACATACAATGCTAGGATTAAACATGAGAGAAGTTAGGACAAGATACCTATATACAGCTTTATCAAAGAGTTAGTGATTGTAAGAAATACAACACAGTGTCTTGTAGAATAACATCTTTGGCCATGCCATTTAACAGTGTGAGTGGCTCAGTAGGTAAATATACAGGGAACCCTTGAACAACACAGGTGGGAACTGCATGGGCCCACTTACACTTACAGATCTTTTCTGATAAATACAGGACAATACTATAAATGTATTTTCTTTTTCTTATGATTTTTATGATAAATTTTGTTTTGTCTAGTTTACTTTATTTTAAGAATACAGTATATAATAATACACAAACTATGTGTTAATCAACTGCTTGTATTATTGGTGAGGCTTCTGGTCACAGTATACTAATAATAGCTAAGTTTTGGGGGAGTTAAAAGTTGTACATGTATTTTTGACCGTGCAGAGCAGGGAGTGGGTTGGGGCCAGCAATCCTGGTGTTGTTCAAGGGTCAGCTGTAAAGGTCAAAGCACATGAAACAACTTTTCAACAGTCCCTCGCTCTGTGGAGAACTGGAAGATATTAGACATAAATCTTTTCTTTCAACCCTTTTCATGATTCCGCACTTTTATTCTGCTGCCCTGACCTCCTTTCCATCATTCTCGTTGGCAAGTCGCTTCCATGGCTAAGGATACTGACAAGCAACTATGGGGACATACGTAGGGACTTAGAGAAGAGACTGTATGTTTGAACTTCAAAGAACAACAGTTACCAAACTTTGGTCATTAATACACTACTGCCAGAATTTTTGGCTCTCAGTGCCATCAGTGTTTTTGTTTACTTAATATTTTTCCTTAAATGGATGCACAAGTAAGCTTATAAAATATAAACTAGAAACTTGGTGCCATTGCATAGAAAGAAAAACAGCATGCCCCAACATAAATAGAAAACCACAATAAATATAAATGGAATTTCATTCGATTTTGACTAGATCCCACTGTCTTCAGAAAGTTCTGAGTGGGACCTCCTCCATATTAGTTACTTGAAAAAGTAACTTTTAGTTAGTTTAGTGCCTTCGAGAAGTTCCAAGTGTTACATAATGATTTAATAAGTATCTATTTTTTGTGACCGTCCTGTTCTTCATGTACAAATATACGTGACATCAGGAATTGTTCTAGGAACTTATTCCCCTAAGGGATAAACACTCTTAATAATGCACTTAAATGAAGGGATCCATTTGCTAAAAAACAGCCATTGGTATATATTTAAAAGGTGATATAAGCATATTATCACCAAACTAAAATTTTCATACTTGAAATCTGGTATAGCCAGGTAAACAGTAAAGAATTAAAAGTAACTTTTTCACTTGTAATTTTATTTAATCTAAAACCACATCTGCTTCACACTTAAAATCTATCTGTCATAGTAACACTGAATTGGGAGATTATGCTTATCATAGCTGCCACAAAATGAATCTTCATACATTTCTTGGATAATCATGAACATATCTAATTCATTCAGAAATATATTCTTTATAGAAGTTAACAGAAACTTTTCTTTTGGAAGAATGTGAAATTATCCCCTAATTTCAACGTTCCCATGACTTTCCTCATAACATCTTCACAGTATCTTATCATCTGCTTCTCCTATGTTATTAAATTGTACTAGTATGAGGACTGTATTTTCATAAATAATATATAATACTGGTGCATAATATTCGTATGATTTAAACAATACTAAAGACTTTTGGTAATTCAACTTTGGCAATTCATTAAAATGCAAAGCATGTTAGGAAATATTATTTTATTTATAACCTTTATGTACCCTCAGGGCAGAATAAGGGGAAAGGAATGTCTAGTTAGAAATATAAAAGATGGAAAGTTAATCATATCTTGAAATTGCCCCCATTTAGGAATAATTTAATCAACTCAAATAAATGTTCTCTAATTTTGCTTTCATTAATGAGATGACTAACTTGGATACAGCATGCAGAAAGCACATGCTTCACTGTGATGAAAGTGTTTTTCAGACTCATAAACCCTAGGAGTTTAAAAAGTAATGTTCTTAAGGAGATTGTATCTGTGTGATTAAAACAGGTCTTTATTAACTTAAAGGTGACAGGAACATTGCTCATTTTCGTCACTTTTTTTTTCCTTGCACTTTTTGTCATTTTTGTTGGCACAGATGGCAAACAGAGTTGAAAAGGGAGTAATTTCCACAGGGTGGCAAAGTGATCAGTGATGCAGCTGGGACTAGAACTAAGGTCACCCCAACTTCTCATCTACTGTGTTTTCTGCCACGGGTGGCCATCCATCCATTCATTCATTTCTTCATTCACCACCTGTCTGGCACAGGCAATAGTGAGATGAGTAGGGGGGTCCTGGAGTTTCCTGCTCTGATTGTTGTACCTTGATTAATAGTGATACGATTTTCCTATAGTGATAAAGTATGACAAGTAAGCGAACCACAAAGAGTAATTATTTCAGTAGTATTAGTAGCGAAATGTTGACGTCAAGGTCATTTCTAGAAGTATTTCTACATGCACCAGTCACGGTCTTCAGAAATTTCCTGAGGAGTTTACTGGCCTAAAGAACATACATTT
This sequence comes from Spilogale gracilis, assembly GCA_004023965.1. Classification (NCBI taxonomy): domain Eukaryota; kingdom Metazoa; phylum Chordata; class Mammalia; order Carnivora; family Mephitidae; genus Spilogale; species Spilogale gracilis. The sequence continues at coordinate 6,053 of PITA01035685.1, read as the reverse complement.
CTAATATGGCATCAGAATGAAGAGATTCCTCTTAATGTTTAGAATGCAAAAGGAAAATAAAAAGGAAATCATTTTAGAACTGACTTAAAACATTTATCGAGTATATTGAAAGAACGCAGGGTCAGTTTCCCAAGGAGTTTACAATTTCTGAAGGGGGCCTTGGGCACGGAACTTCTTAATCCCAAAGAGTCCTGAGAGAATGACAGAGGTAATATGTACAGTGTTAGGAAAGCAGCTCCTACCCTGACTGTATGGATTCTAATCCTGAGTTTGCCTCTTAAGTACTTGAGGGATTTTGGGTATGCAATTACCTACCTATTATCTGATCTGTAAAATGGGGATGATATAGTATCTGCCCTACAGGCTTTCTGTGAGGATTAAATGAATTTCTTTGTAAAAAGCCCAGAACAATCTGGCATAGACTATGTACTGTGTGAGTGCAGTACTCTTGGTGATGCTGATGGCAAAGTTTCTTTCCTGAATCAGGGCTTCTGATATATTGATGCACATAGTTAATCAGCAAGAGGAGTATGCTGCCCAGTTTCCGCACGTTATTTGGCCTTTCGCTGGGGAGTACTGTTGTTAAACTAATGAATGTAGCCTTAGGATATATGCTCAGGAAATATAGGGCATTTAAAATATTTTGGGAATTCCTGGTTGGCTCAGTCACTAAGGCATGCAACTCTTGATCTTGGGGTCATGAGTTTGAGCACCACTTGGAACATAAAGATTACTGCAAAAAATTAAAAACTTATACTTTGCAAAACTAATGAACAGTCACATCTATCACAGGATCTGAACGTAAGATAAGAGTTTTGCTTCAATTCTAAGGAGGTAGATCTGGTTGAATCCTCAGTGTTATGGATGTGACAATATCTCTATAAGCTGTTGACATTTTTGAGGGTGATCATGAGAACTAGCACTCTTTTGGATCCATCTGTGAAGGCACTGCACTGAGTGTGGAATGGGGATTACCTTGTTTACTCCTTAACAGCAGCTCCATGAGAAGACGCTGAGATTTAGGTTAAGTGATGCTTAAACTGACAAACTAAATTGGAGTATCAGGATGTAAATCCTACCTGATATCAGTTCTACCTTGTTCCAACGCCCACATCTGCCACCAGGAATGGGAATGTCTCTCGGATTTTGACAATAATAGCCATGATTTGGATGGCAAATGTCACATCTTTAGAGCTTTGAACACAGTAGAACACAGTATGAATATAGGGTATCATTAAGTGTATTAAAAATAATTTTACTATTTTTTTGTTGTTGTTTATCTCTGGGATTAAAACAGTGTAACACCTGTGTGCTAATGATTTTGAACAGTCCTCAAAATAAGTAGGTAAAATATGAAATCCATAGCACCAAACTATAAAAATGTATTTTTTTCTGGGAAAACAACCAGGAAAAATAGTTGTCTGATTAATTTTAGTGAGTAAGATCTATTCATTCATTGAAGACTTTAACGGTATGCAGAACAAGGAAGACAACTACCTTTTAAGAAACATGGAGAAAAATTTAAACACATATGCCAGAGTACCAGGTACCAGAAAAATAGTATAAAAGTGTCAGTAATTTGAAAATAACTCTTCAGTCCATACCAAGATTACCAAAGATTAACCCCCACATAATATAAATCCAATGGGAACATTCAAACGTAAATTGTGTTATTATTAATTAGCATATTTTTAAAATTTTGAAAAAAAGGTCATTTTAATCCATTGCATATCAATGTCTGGCTGGGGTTCTTTTTAAAAAATCATATTTGTTTTTAATATAAAAAGCTAAAGAAATATTTTTTTAATTATTCTTTTTCCTTGTGATATAAGAATGTCATGTTTACCGAAAGCTGGTTTACAACCTCTTTCCTCTGTCCTTGATATTCTCTAAGGTTTGTTTACTTTAGTTTTGAATGGGTCATCTTACAATGTCACCGTTCTCCTGACTGCCACATCTAGACCTAAACCTGCCAGATCTCCTTTGCATAATGAACACATGCAAACCTTTTCTTACAAGTGTTGCAGATAAGCACCCAGGTAGTGGGGGGCCGGGAGCAATGCAAACACACAGATGGAGAAACTGAAAGACTGCATTGATGCCATACAATATAACTAATGATTGACTCTTTTAAGGGGGATTCTTTCTTCAGTGATAAAAAGAGAGAAAGCACTGGAAGCAAATCGGTATAAAGAAATCACTGTTTCCCCAGACTCTTGGCTTCAGATACATACCTGAAGCCAAGAACCACAAAAGCCCTGTATCTGTTCATTTCTTTCTTGCAATAATGTCCTTGCCTAGTTATTCTTCCTCCTGTTCTTTTCAGACACTGTCTGGGTCCTCTTCTCTTTTGCTCTAAATGCGTCCCTGTGAGCTAGACAACTGGCTCAAGTACTACCTCACTTCAAACATCACTCACGTGTTTCCCAGCCAAGATCTCTCTCCTGCCCTCTGGATCTGCACTGAGTATCCAGTGCAGTGATGAACACATCATCGGTCAGACAACACCTTTATAGGCACTGTCTCATTTAACCTACCAAAAATATTTAGGGACCAGTAAAATTATTCCCATTTTGTATTTGAGAGTGGGGAGGCTTTTTTTTTTAAATCTGGAAACCCACAAAAATACAATTCCTTTGAACATGACATTTGTTCAACTATTTTAATAGCGTGTGGTATTTCTTCATCTCCTGCTCTTTTCTTTAACCACTTTTTGACTGACATTATACCTGCTACCCGGATGAATATGTACAAGCTGTCAATGCAGTATGTGCCCCAAACTGATCTGTCCACCACACCTCACATCTGCCCTGACCAACGCGGCATAATGGGACCATTATTTCACATGAACAGGCAACTGGCACAATTAATATATCTCAACAACATGCAAGATATTTGTTTTTAGCATGTGCATAAAGCTCTCTCTTTACTGACTTTATGATCCACAGAATCCATCAAAAAATATATATATATTTCTGTGTGAACCATTTCTTTTTTATTTTAAAGATTTTATTTGTTTATATCTGAGAGACAGAGAGAGCATGAGCAGGAGGAGGGACAGAGGGAGAGGAGCAGGGGGACAGAGACAGAGGTAGAGGGAGAAGCGGGCTCTCCACTGAGCAGAGAGCTCTACGTGGGACTCGATCACTGACCCTAGGATCATGACCTGAGCTGAAGGCAGATGCTTAACTGACTGAGTTGCCCAGGAGCCCCTATTTGAACCATTTCTTAAGCAGGTCACCTCCCTCCTCTACATATGAAACTAATTTTAAAAACCTGTTATCAGTGCTACTATACACCTATCAGAACAGTTGAAATCCAGAATACTGACAACTGCTGGTAAGGATGTGGAGTGACAGCAACCCATTCATTGCTGGTAGAACTGCAAAATCGTGCAGACACTTTGTGAAATAGGCTGGCAGGGTCATACAAAGCTGAACATAGTATTATCATTCCACCAGTCATATTCCTAAGTATTTAGCCACGTGAGTTGAAAACTTATGTCCACACAAAAACCTGCACGTGAATGTTTATAGCCCTGCATTCATAATTCTCCCAAACTGGAACTGAACAATATGTGCCCCAAACTGATATATACACAGTTTATTCAGAAATAAAAAGAAATTAATCATCAAGCCACAAAAAGACATAAAGGAACTGTAAATACATATCACTAAGTGAAAGAGGTCAGCCTGAAAAGGCTGCATACTGTATGACTCCCAACTGAAATGACATTCTGGAAAAGGCAAAACTACACAGACAGTGAAAAGATCAGTGGTTGCTAGGGAGAAGGGATGAATAGGTGGGGCAAGGAGATTTTTAGGGCAGCGAAACTAATCTGTATGACATAGTAATGGTGGAAACATGGCATCATGCATTTATTCCTGGGCACAACAGCTACTGTTATGTATAGTTCTATACAACACAAAGACTGAGCCCTAATGTAAACTAAGGATTTTCGTCAATGATAATGTGACAATATCAGTTCATCAATTGAAACAAATGTACCACACTAATGTAAGATGTTATTAAAAGGGGAAATTGTGTGTGTGTGTGTGGGGGGAACGGTGAGCTGGGTATATGGAACTCTCTGCACATTCTGGTAATTTTTCCCACAGACTTAAAACTCTTCCCCAAACCAAAGTCTGTTAAGTAAAAAAATAATAATAAATTTTTAAATAACCCTGAATTCAGAAATTTATATTGATCTGTTAAAATACTGGTTTCTTACTAGCTTTACACTGAATAGTTAGGAAATATTGATTCTGTTACTTTATCGTATTCGTTCTAATTCCTTGCTCTATGTACCTTGCTTCTGACATTAATGCAATATGACAATATGGATAGCAAAACAACATTCCACTCAGACTAGCAAGTCTCTTTAGGTCAAGTTTCTTCAACTATTTTTTTTTTTAAGGTTTTATTTATTTTACACAGAGAAACACAGCGAGAGAGGGAACACAAGCAGGGGGAGTGAGAGAGGGAGAAGCAGGCTTCCCGCCGAGCAGGCAGCCCGATGTGGGGCTTGATCCCAGGTCTCCGGGATCATGACCTGAGCCGAAGGCAGTCGCCCAACCGACTGAGCCACCCAGGTGCCCCTTAACTAGTTTTAAATCCGCCTATCATTTAACTCCTGTTTCTCTATCTCACACAATGATGTCCTGTGAGATTATGTTACCGTCTAATGATGTCCTGTGAGATTATGTTACCGTCTTAATGAAAATCAAACGAAGTTATGCTGAGCATAGTGTCTTGTACATAGTCGTTAACTTAATAAAAGTGGTATTATTAGTATTCTTTTGCCATAATCTAGTGGTCCGACCAAAAAAATAATTGTTAGTTTGGTATTCCTAAATTTTAGTGATGTCACTGTGGCTTCTAAGAATCCCCACATTCTTTGGTCAGTGCCTAAAAAATAACCTATTTAAAATTTTTTCCTTGTTTGTTTTTTCCCTTTGAAATTTGATAATAAGTTTACTTACTTGTCACATATAAAACCTGCCCATTTGTTCTCTTAGGAAATAGTAATATATTCATCTTTTCCTCCATTTTAATTACTTCGAGCATCTGGGTCAGAAAGTTTGAACTCCATTAACGAGACCCACTAGATATATTATTAAATATGTCGAGCCATCTTTGGAAACCTGAGACTAACAGACTCACTTGGACAATGTGAGTTTTAATTTCTTCTACATGATATACTCTTCTACTCTTTCTCCTTGGAAGACAATTCTCCCTAAAGAAAAGGAGAATTCAGTATTCTGTATTCAGAGTGAAAAAGTAAAAATTCAAATATAAGAGCAATTGAAGTTGTAATACTTTCTTTAACTTAGAAACTACTGGTTGATTAGAGATACCAGTTTGATAAAAGAAAATGCAAGGTATGCATTTTTACATAATGAAATTATATTAAGAATATTTTTTATAAGTAAAATTAGAAACTGTCTTCCACTTCTACCAATCTGCTGTGCTATAAATACATGTACCAGATTGATAATTAAAATCCTTGCGATATGGCAAAGACATTTTTTGAATGTGATCAATATAAAGCATTTCATTAGGATTGGCATCATTACACGCAGATCGGAAAAACCAATTAGATGCAGAATCCAGTCTTCTTGTGGCTACCTAGTTGCATTTTGCATAAACTCCGGTGAGCAGACAGTCCTGAGCAATCGGTAGTATTAACAGTTATGGCTCATTTCCCTTTTTAGTCACATCGATGAGGGTCCTAAAAATGAAGTCTTTAAATTAATTATAAATGCAGAGGCGAATATTTAAAACCTCTTAAGAGCTAAGGTGTTTTCAATTATTTCAGACTTACACATTTTGTAAAATATACTGATATGAGACATATTCCACTAATTTAATATCCTTCTATTTTCCTGTTAAGTGAGCACTGTGAGCAGTAGAGACAAAGAGTACTTTAATTAAGTGTGCAATGAATCCCATAAAACTTAATTGAACACTTTATTTTCACATATATATTTTCTCTGACTCAAATGTTTTTTTCAGCCACACTGTATACAATCATTTTAAAGCTAATCTTTCAA
>PITA01035684.1:0-10267 GCA_004023965.1 Spilogale gracilis | reverse complement strand
CCTGGACTGGTGCTGGCCCATGGACTGGTGCTGGCCCATGGACTCTCTGGCCCGTGGACTATCTGGCCCGTGGACTGTCTGGCCCGTGGGCTGTCTGGTCCGTGGACTGTCTGGCCCGTGGGCTATCTGGTCTGTGGACTGTCTGGCCTGTGGACTGGCTGGCCCGTGGACTTGTGCTGGCCTGTGGGCTGGCTGGCCTGTGAACTGTCTGGTCCATGGACTGGCTGGTCCGTGGACTGTCTGGCCCGTGGACCGGCTGGCCTGTGGGCTGGGACGTGCAGAGAGGGCTGCCTCCTTGGAAACTGCCCCTGGTCCCAGGCTGGCCCTGCAGGGCAGAGCAGGTGGACAGAAGCTTGCAGTTGGCTGTGGCGTGGGGGTTGCCCCTGCACCTGTCCTCGCCCTCAGGCCGCTGCATCAGGGGCACAGGCAGATGGCCACGGGGCGCGTCTGCGTCAGCCCAGCTGCTCCGTCAGGGGTGACGTCCGGTAGGAGCCGTGGCTGTGGAGACAGCAGGCCGTGTGACCGCATGTGCCCGTGTGCATGGGGCAGGCCTTGCTGACACCCCTGCTCCACGTGTGCCCACGGCCAGGGGCTCCCGCTGCAGAGGCGCAGGCACCCAGGGCTCAGCCTGGAAGGCGGGTCCCCCTCCGTGCTGGCCGAGCCCAGCGTCCGGTCTGCCCCGAGGCCCCCTCCCACGCAGGGACACCAGCTGCTCGGTTTGCTCCGATGACAGAAGTAACCGTGAGCGTCCACTCTGCAGAGCCACTGCTGTGCGGGGACAGGGGACCCAGTGTCCTCTGCTCTGTGACGGCCTTGCCTCCTTCAGTGGCCCAGCCTGGGTCCCCGCGCAAGGGCTCTTGACCCATGGCCCGGGCTGGAGGCTGGCCCGACCCATGCGGAGACCCCAGCCCCGGGGCCTGGCCCGGTCTTGGGCACAGGACAGTTTCTAGTCTCCCCCGCTGCATACATCCACCCACCTTCAAAGGTGACCTGCCTCTCGCAGAAGCAGTCGGGGAGCCTCGGGACCAGCGTCCTCTTCGTGTAACAGCAGGAGGGCTGCCTCCTGAGCACGCAATCTGACGAATTCACCAGATGCCCTGGTGAGGCGGCAGGTCAAGCAGCGGGTAGGAGGACGGCTCGGTGGACTGCCCACGGGCAGGGCTGCTGCGTGGCCGTCCATGTGGCCATTAGGGTCCTGCTGTGGGCGCTTATGGCCTTGTCTCTGGGCTATGGGCCTTCGTGAAGCCCATGGCTGGGGATCCCCACCCTGGGCTCAGAGGACATCCTCCTCTGCTTGAGGGGAGTGGGGGAGGCACATTATATCCGCGTCCTGCGTGGCCAGGCTCCCGCACTCACTGGGCCCTGCAGCGCTGCGGGGTCACCAGGGGCGAAGCTTGTGCAGGTCATACTCCTCTTGCAAACGCCGCGGAGGGACCCGGCTCCCGGCGCCTTGCCTAACGAATGGACGGCCTGCCCTGGGCTTCACAGGCTGGGTCCACGGTGATCATTTGCACACGATGGACATTATTAGCGACAAACACTCCGCCGTAGAAAAGAAAACAAACCCACGTGATGGGCGTTGTGGTGACTCATTCCACATCCACCGTCTTCATTGCAGCTGTATCCAACTGTTCTCCCCCTCCCGGCTGTTCTCCCCCCTCCCAGCTGTTCTCCCTCCTCCCAGCTTGCCGGGCCCCTCCCGCCGGGCCATCAGCTTGCCTGCCAGCAGCACAGGCAGTGAAGGGGGCCCAGATGAGGGGCTTACGATCCAGACAGTTTGGGAAACAGAGGACAGTTTGTGGCAAAGGGATCCGAGGACCCAAATGGAGGGCTGGGGGCCCGCCACTCTCCGGATTCTGTGTCCTTGATGGTCTCCTAAGCTGTTCTCCAGGAGCAAAGGCCCCCTTTTATGCACAGTTGGTAGGGTCCTTTCCCCCGTGCCAGAAGGTCAGTGCGGGGGGTCCCGCTGCCCCAGGTCAGTGTGGGGGTCCCGCTGCCCCAGGTCAGTGCGGGGGGGTCCCGCGGCCCCAGGTCAGTGTGGGGGGTCCCGCTGCCCCAGGTCAGTGCGGGGGGTCCCGCGGCCCCAGGTCAGTGCGGGGGGTCCCGCGGCCCCAGGTCAGTGTGGGGGGTCCCGCTGCCCCAGGTCAGTGTGGGGGGTCCCGCTGCCCCAGGTCAGTGCAGGGGGTCCCGCTGCCCCAGGTCAGGTACTCCTGTGTTCTGCTCAGGTCCTTCTTTCTCTGGGACAGCAGGTGGAGAAAAGCAGGAGAATTTCCGTAGCTTATAGGCAGCAGCACACAAGTCATGCATTCCCAGGGGGTTTAAGTCTCAGAAAAGGGCTCTGCCTGGTTCTCTGTGGCGTTGGGTATGAACCCTTGAACGTGAAGCCCTTCGTCCTCCTCGGCTGAGGGTCTGGGTCGTGCCGCACGCCAGCCCTGTCTGCAGACCGCGGGGCGCGTCTCCCTGAGCGCATTTCCTGGCTCCCCTCCCGGGTGACCTCCCCTGGGTCAGCACCCGTGGGTGCTCACGCGCTTCAGGGCGGGGGAGGCGCTCCCGCCTGCGCTGGGCTGTGAGTGCGGGGCGGGGGCCCGGGCGGGAGCCTGTGCAGGTGGGATGCAGACTGCTTGGCCCTCCTCGGTCCCTCTCCTTCCCCAGTGCACGCGGCGGTCACACCGACTTGGAGCCAGGTCCCCCCGTTCCCAGCCTGGCCTCCAGACCCGCTCCAGCACGACCGCAGGCTGAGGAAGACTCTGTCCTCATGCTGTGAGGAGGGGCCTCAGAGGGGTCCTGCTCTCCATGCCTGGAGTGGGTGACGAAGACCCCCAACTTTGACCCTACGTGTAGCTCATTCTCCCGCTTCATGAGCAGCCCCGGGGGCTCCTGAGCCACGCAGGGAGAGGAGAGACGGGACCCTGTGGACGGGGGCCCAGCCTCTAACTCTGCGGCGTAGAAGTGGCCCCGGTCAGCCCGGGACCCCGTGCCGCCTGCCTCGGAGGGCCTGGCTCAGGGGGACAAGCACGGGGCGCCTCGGGCCCGAGCCCCATGGTGGCAGGGTTCCAGAGCAGTACCTGTCCTCTGAGAATCCCCGTCTTCAGGAAGGTTTGCCCCTGGACCTTTCGAGGCACAGCACGGCCCCGGGCTCCTGAGTCTGTCAGCGACTCTGGGCACAGACACGAGGGACAGAAGCAGGTGGTTCCGGAGTCCCTGAGCTGTGGCTGCCCCTGGGCCACATGCCTCCCCGCAGGCAGAGGGTCTGTGCGAAGCAGCGGGGGACAGTCCAGCTGTGCCTGGGGGCGGCTGGAACATCTTCTCTGCTTAATAGATGTGCGTTCCCTTTGCAGCAGATGAAACAACTTGCAAATGCGTTCTTCGAGCTCACTGTAAGTTAATTAATACGATTCTTATAGCCTTATTATTCTTAGGTACAAAGCTAATTTGGAAAGACACATGTTTCTTTTAAAGTTGCGTGGTAAGAGGACTCGGGGGCTGAGCTTGATTAAGAGAGAGCAGCCCCTTAGCGTGCGATCCTCACAGGCACAGGGAATATTAGATTAGGGTTCGCGCTCCCTCCCACACCACGGCTCCCGACGCCAAGCCCACGTGAACTTCTCACTCTCCCCGCGGGCTGGAGGGCCCGGGGCAGACATCCGCCAGGCACCCCTGGGTGGGGGTCCTCCTCCGAGACGAGCCCTGCGGGGACACACACGCTGTGTGGCAGCCCCAGAGAAGGGACCTCGGTCACGAGACCCCGGGGGTCTGGGGATCCTCTTAGCACCACTGTGGGAGCTGGAGCTGGGGCCTGACCTTCTGGCTGGCGGCCCAGGCCGGGCGGCTCTGACCGTCTCTCCCCGCTGGCCGCTCCGCAGAGGGAAGACTTCTGGGCTGCGCCGGGGACGCTGTTGCGGGACCGAGGAGGCTGGAGGCGCGGGGCTGCACTCTGTGGCCGCCTCCAGGCAGAGGCCGGTCCCTGTGGGGCTGCTGGGGACAGCTGGGGTCCAGCAGGGGGCCGAGCAAGGGCCCCCACCTCCCAGAGGCCGGCACGTGGCCTCGCTGTCCCGGAGCCAGCGGCTCCTCTTCCTGCCCACCTGCCCCATGGGGCCTCTGAGGGGCTCGGGGCTGACCTGCCCTGCTGGAGACCTGGGGCCTCCCTGGGGTCTGTCTGTCTCCCTCGGGGGTCCTACCATCAGCACGTCCATGGCCCTGCTCCCTGGGTTCTGAGGAAGGCACAGCTCACAGCACAGACGGCTGCCCGGGGACGCTGCCCGGGGACGCTGCACACATGTGGGCTGAGTACTCTTTGTCTCCTGCGGAGCTCGGGCAGCTGAGGGCTCAGGAAGCCCATTTTGCAGATGGGGACACTGAGGGCAGCCTGGTGGCCGCTGTGGCCAATGCCATGCTGTAGCCCGTCGGAGGTTCTTTGGGCGCCACTGGCCAGGGAAGAAAGTCCTTCGTCCGTGACCCCAAGGCCCTGTCTTTGGTGCCCACCCACCACACCACGAGGATGCCCTTGGCTGGTCAGCAGGCGCCCTTGGCCTCTTACGGGTCTTGGCACAGAGTGTGGGGACCCGGAGGTGGCTGGCGGGGTCTGACCTGGGGGATGCAAGCTTCCTCCCCGACCGTCGTCGAGCACCTGTTCTGGGGTCTGGATTCTCACCTACTTCTGCACAGAATGGATTAGGGGGCGTGTGGGGGTGGGGAGGAAGGTGGGTGAGGTGTGCCAGGCCCCAGGGCAGGTGGGCTCAGGGGCGGAGCAGCCCCGGGGGAGAGCAGGGAGATGAGCAGGGAGACGGGAAAGGGCTGCTGGGGAGGGAAGGGGCTCCGGTCGGCACAAAGCCAGCGGAGGGGAGGCTCTTGTGCTTCTTGAGGGAAGACGCTGGACTGTGTCTAACCAAGTCTAGAAATGACTTTCTACACAGCGCAGGGGTGGGGTGAGAAGTGAGTCGAGAGAGAGCCGTGTGTAGAAGGCCTGGAAATTGTACGGGGGCCCTGTGCCCTCCAGGAGGGAGCATGCACCCCCTCTCCTGGGGCGAGTCGGTGTGCACAGCCCTCAGAACCCAGCCCCAGGCCCACAGCTGGTCCAAACGGGTCGGGCCCACGGACGGGGCCCAGGGATAGAAGGCGGACATCAGGGTTTGCTAAGGAAATGTGAAACAGGCGACGTGCGGTCAGTAACGGTGTGGCAGTCGTGGCTCCTTACACGGCGATTACAGGATTGTTCCCACTGGGCACGAGGCATGGGCAGCAGTCGTCCCCAGGGGAGGGGCTCTGCTCTCCCTGTAACCTTTGTGTGAAATGAAAAACGTGTCAACCAATTTTAGAACTAAATAAATTACAGGGAGAAGAAAATCTCTTCTTTCAGTGAGAATGGAGACGAGATCTATTACCATCCTTGCGGCCTGTGACTTTGGGGGTCTTTCGGCAGCTGGCTCCGGGAGCCGCCCCGAGCGCCAAGCCCAGCGGCGCAGGTGAGATGGGGTCGCGGGGGAGGGTCTGCCTTTCAAGGAGGGGTGTTTGATCCAAGTACCAGCTTTCCTACCTCGGGCCCTGACCCGGGGTGATGGGGGCAGGTCCCGTGTGGCCAGAGTGGAGAAAGCGCGTGACACAGAGGTCCCCCTGCTGACCCACCTGGGGCAAGTGGGCTGGGCTGACCAGCGTCCCGCAGGGGTGCACGAGGTCTCGCCTCTGATCTCGCCGGGCGCCACCCCTGAGCCCTGAGAGGGGCCATCCCGCGGGGAGGCTTCGGGGCTTGGCCCCTTGCCAAGGACCTGCAGTTCTCCTGGCCCCCCCAAGCCTGGTGCTCTGGGAGGGAGGGGGCTTGGAGCAGGGCTGTGGGCGGCGGGCTGGCCCTGAGCTGGGGAAGGGGCTGCGTGGCTCCCGGCCTGGGAGCACCTATGCTCTCTCTGGGAGCCCTGGACGGCCAGGACCTTGCAGGACACAGTGCCCATGCCCTTGGGAGCCGGCTGTGCAGGGGTAAGGTGGGCGTCTGTAGACTGAGGACCGAGGGGCTCCTCCCCAGACCTTGGGAGGGGAGTGGTTGCCGCCATTCAGCAGGCTGGGGCCCCAGTCGACTGGGGCACGTGGCCTCGCGGGCCTCTTGCTGCCCCCACTCGAGACCGAGAGCCCATCTGCCGCCCAGCCATGGGTCTTGCATCAGCATGACCCTGCAGGGAAGCCAGCACCTGTGGAAACAGCGATGCTAGGGGGTCCGGATCCGAGCAGGTATTCTTGCAGGGCGGAGCGCCCCCGCTGGAGTGGACCGCACTCCCCGCCGCGTCTTTGGCGCACTTTGCAGGACAGCCTGCGCGCAGCTCTCTGATCTCTGGGGTGCCGGGACAGGACCGGGGCCCCCGGACACAGAGGAGACAAGCTCCAGAAGGCTGCTGGGCACCGGCCACCCGCTGTCCCGGGTGAGATCTACTGGAGGGGCGTGGGGTCTTCACAGTGCACTGAGCAGGGGCAGACCCCGCATGGCCCCCAGGGAGACGCTCCAGCGGCCATGCCCGCCCCGGGCCCCAAGAGGCCACAGACAGGGACATCTCGGGGCATTCGCAGTGCGGGGTTTGGGGCTTAGAGCAGCCGTTCTGCAGACAGTGCCCGTATGAACCCCACAGTTGATCAAGTGCTGAGGCTCCTGGGACCCCAGAGAGAGACCGGCCCACGGGGATCAGGGGAGCACACTTGCTGCAGACCTGTGGTGTGCTGGGCTAAGCAGCGGCCTCGACTCACGTCCACGGAGAACCTCAGGTCTCTGCAGTTGTGATGAGCTTAGAGAACATCGTCCGGATCAGAGTGGGGCCAGAGGATAGGACCGGCATCCTCCTAGGAGGACATATGCTGCAGACCTCACATGGAGAGGCCATGAGGTGACGGAGACAGGGATGGGGACCCAGGGTCAAAGCCGGGGTCTGCTGGCACCACCAGAAGCAGAAGAGACCAGAAGGGTCCTCCTGCAGACTCTCTGGGCAGTGCATCGCTGGGACGCCTTGGTCTCCAACTGCTGGTGTCCGGAGAGCATGAGCTTCCACGGTTTGGAGCTGCGTGGTTTGCGGGGCTGGTTAGGACAGCCGGGGACGTTCACACACGGGAAGTAGGCAGCAGGGAGGAGGCAGTCAGAACATCTGCAGGCACCCTCTCTCGGCGGGGAGGCTCCCCTCCAGGCTCCCTGCGGCGTCGGGGAGCTGGGCCAGCACCTTCTAGGCTGGGACAACTGGGGGTCTGCCGAGCAGGGGACGCGCTGTCTGGGGTGCGTGTCACCACGGCTTCCTGGGACATGGGGCTCTGAGCGTTAACACCAGCCAAGTCCTGGGGGCCGAGGGTGGTCGGTCACCTTCCTGGGTGTTCCACAGAATGATGACCAGCCCACCTCATACTGTTGTCTTTAGGTGAGGTTGTGCTTCAAGAAGGGTGTCAGACTGGGGTCCCCCACCCGACACCCTGGGTGTCCCAGGATGGTCCGTCACCCTAGAAGGGGCTGCTGGTGTGGATCGGGCTCAGCACCCCCCGTCAGTACAGAGGGACCCCCGAGTGGTACCTCGTTTGTTCTCGCTGCAGGAAGGTGGGTGGGTCTCAGAGCCAGGGGCACCTGCTGGGCTGCTCTGTCACCGAGGGAAGGGGCGAAGCTGGGGTGGTTGAGGGGTACGGGCGACAGGGCTCCCCAGGCTTCCTCTGGGGTGCGGGCCTGGTGGGACGAGGGCAGGCAGGAGGCAGAGCGCCCGTCCCTGAGCACCCAGTGCTGCCTGGAGACCTGGCGGGATGAGCTCTGAGCAGCGGGCTCAAAGACCAGAGACACTGGGCTCTCCGGTTGTGGGTCAGGCCGTGGCACGCTGCCCCGGGATCACCATCCGCCGGCGTCACGGCCTCAACACCGAGGAGTCCGTTCAGCTCAGGTCCAAGTATTTCGTGCGCTCACACGTACAGACACCGAGCGTCCTGTCCCCCATGTTTGTAAAGAAACATCTCCGCACGAGCCTCTCGCCGGCCCCAGCAGCACGGCCCCTCGTGTTTTCCTTTATGCACCGAGAACCCAGCTCTGAGAAGGGCCCGTGGGCTGAGGCGCTGGGGATCCGCAGCTCCGTGCAGGGGGAGGGCGAGGACATGTGCGCGGCAGGGAGCTGCTGGCTGGCCTGGGCGTGCTGTCCCTCCAGGCATCCAGTTACCGCCACCTGTTTCCAACAGGGATTTGAGGTTGTTTATGATAAAGAAAATACCAGAGACAGAAAAATGGCAAAGAGTGAGTGTCTAGTAAGTCAGGCGTGGGGGAGGTCACTGGGCCTGGGCCCCTGTGTTTCCCAGTGGAGAGGGCATGCCTGAGCAGGGGCTGTCGGCTTTGGGCAGGTGCGTCTGCAGGAGGCCCCTTCTTCCCTCAGACTCAGCAGCCCTCCGCCACCTCCCGGGGCCCCCGTACATCTGGCTGGATGCCCAGTTCCAGCAGCTGCCCAGTTCCTGGAAGGGGGCCTCCCCACAGGCACGGAGTCTCCAGAGGGGCGTCAGGGAACCCGACCAGGAGTTATTCCTAGATGTGCGCCCGGGGGCCCACTTCACACTGGGCTTGTCCAGTGGGCTTCCCAGCAGGGGCAGGGCAGGCCCAGGACTGAGGCTCCCCGAGGAAGGGGGCCCCAGACACACAGACCCTCCTGGGCAGGCGTGCCCGGGGGCCCCGGAGGGCCAGTCTGGATGGAGCTGTGCGATATTATGACACTTCTAGGGGGTTAAGTGTGTGTCTAATCACACAAAGACATTCAATTCACACCATAAATCATACACTGACATGCTACCTCCCGGCGTCTTATTTTGTTTACTTCAAGCAACTCCAGAGACCCGACTTGAGGCGCGGCGCGCTTACGTGGTGCTGGGTGTTGAGGGCGAGAGTAATCGAGTATTTGCGACTCCTGCAATGAGAACACCACGGCGCCGGCGTCGGCTCTGTCCTCCCACTCCCCGCTGCTGACTGCTGTGGGACACAGGTCCTGCTACAAGACCAAGAGCCATCCGTAACCTCAGCCACATCTATTAAAATATAATTGCTTTAAGGAAATGTTATGGAATAAAGCACAGTTCAAACAAAACGTTGCCTTCATAAGGGGTGGTGCTCCTGGCCGATTACAGAAATGACCCCGAATCCCCAGCTTGAAATCCGATGGGTCTCTCCCGGCCAGCGTTCCAGGCAGGCCCCTGCGCTCCCGGCGGCTGCTCGGGCCCTCCAGCTTCACCCCAGTGACTCTCCGGTGGCTGAAAACACACAGACGCAACCGTACCAGGACTCGCCTCCCTGGAGGTGGTGAGGGGGCGTGAGGAGGGGGGCAGAGGGCCCCCCGCAGGGTGAGCTGCACCCCACCTCCCGGCCGAGCTCCTGCCCCAGCCCAGCCGCGGCCATCAGCCCGCTCACGGTCGCCTTGTGCCCAGAGCCCAGAAAGCCACTGCCTCCTCTTGCCACTGAGGTTTTTGAACAGATTAATGAGAAATGGACGGACGGCAGGATGCTATTAAACCAGGAAAAAGCCCTCTTTCCCTCTCGGCCTCAAGCCAGACACTCGGCTCCTGTGGGACTCGGTTTCCCTATGTATCCGGGGCTCTCAGTAGATGCTGTGTGCGGTGTCCCCGCTGTAGGCCATCGCCATCACCCAAGCCACGGACCCGCGCCCCATCTGTCAATCATGGGCAGGTCCCTGCTCTCCCCCAGGTGACCAGCCAGCGTGGATTCTCAGGGGAGGACGTGGAGGGAGGGCGCGACACACTTTCCTTCGCTTCCCCCTCACCCCATCAGTGAGAAGTTAGACGGTGATGCCCACCGGCAGCTGCTCGGAGCCCTGTCTGAGGCCAGTGGGCCGGCGGTGGCGAGAATCAGCAGCAGGCCATGTGTTCGGAGGCAAAGCTGGTGGCCCTGCCCGTGGTCCCGCGGGCTGGGATCCCCCTTTGGGGTCGCTGCTGGGGCTGGCCTCCCATGGTCCCCAGCCCAGGAGGCTCGGATCCCCGTGCTGCTCCCGGCCTCCGTGGGGACAGCGTGCTGTGCGGCCTGCGGGGCAAAGTCACGGAGCTAGAGGCTTGGCCTCTGCAATGGGCCCTAGCCCGCAGCCCTCCGGCCTCAGGGGCCTTCCCCGCCCAGCCCTGGCCCTGTGCCAGCCCCCTGGAGCTCCATCCCGGCCCAGGCCCTCAGGGGACTGTGGCCTCAGAGTGCCGGCCAATGAGCTCTGCTCCCTAGCAGGTGCCTCCGGGAGAGAAGAGGAGGGGAGGGGAGAGCAGGAGGGAAGAGGAGGGGAGGCCCGGTAGGGAG
>PITA01035683.1:0-10268 GCA_004023965.1 Spilogale gracilis | reverse complement strand
AGGAAGTGGCTGATTTGGTTGGGCCCACAGAGAGTGAGTGTGGCGGCCAGCACCGTGTGTGTCACAGAATTCACCAGCCCACACAGCCAGGACCCGGTCACCAAAAACACACAGACCTTCACACTCATGAGGACTGGGTACTGAAGAGGCTGGCAAATGGCTACAAAGCGGTCATAAGCCATAGCGGCCAATAAGACACATTCAGCGCCAGCACATGTCACAAGGAAGAAGGTCTGGGAAAGGCAGCCCTCATATGAGATGGTCTTCTTCTCCCGGAAGAAGTTCACCAGCATGACTGGGATGGTGGTGGATGTATAGCAGATGTCCAAGAAACTCAGGTTGCTGAGGAAATAATACATTGGTGTATGGAGAGCAAGACTGATTCTAGTGGCTGTTATTATGAGCATGTTCCCCAGGAGAGTTGTCAGGTAAATGATCAAGAAAATGAGGAAAAACAAGCCCTGTAGTTTTGGGTGGTTGGAAAATCCCAGGAAGATGAATTCTGTGACATCTGTTTGATTGTTCATTTTAGATGATGTCCGAGCTACAAAACAATGAGAAAAAGAAAAGCCATAATGAGAATGTACAAAGAGCATCCTAAACTGGTGTGCTAACTTGCAAGGTCATATCAAATAATGTTGGATGTAGAAGGGTCTGGACTGTGGAGAGAGGTGTGTAGGAAAGTCTTCAGAGAGATCACAGCTTCCCACTCAACAAGTCTAGCCAGTTCAGGCCCAGGGACCTCCCATAGGTTTACATAACTGCTGGTCAGTGAAAATAAATGGAGATTTGGTCAAAACCTACAACAAACTGATAGTCCTTGTGTTAAACTAAGCTCATCTTGTTCTGGCTCTGTAAAAATGTTTCTCTCAACATTGCATATTTCACTGCATTAAATTCTTTTTTTGTAAATATTTTATTTTTTAAGTAATAAAATTTAACTATGAAAAATTAAGAAAGTGAAGAAAGAAGTAAAGAATGGAACAACTGACAGAATCAATGCTCTTTTTCCATATATTCCATTCTAGGCTGTTTTTCTATATACGAGTCTTGATCTACTTATAAGCTTAAGATATTGGGAGCACAAATTCTCACAAAGGCATTTTATTCTATCATACAAAATAAATTTAATATCTCCCTTTTGATTGGACATTAGATTGCTTCCATTTCTTTGGCTACTATGAACACTAGAATGAAAATTTTCATACAGAAATATCTGAATATCTCTGATGGCTTCAAAATAAATTGTATTGGTTTTATGTAAATTAATCTCATTTTCCTCAATAAGAACATTTGTATTTTAGGATTTATAAGGCATAAGAAATTTTAACCATTCCTATATACTTAGGTAACTGTCCTCATTAAGGAATCTTTATTCATCCAAGATTTATCCTCAGTCAAGTTTTACATGTTTTCTGAAACATAAGTTTCAAATTTCTATTAACTTATATTCCAGTCCAAGCCTAGTTCACTATTCAAAAGGCCATTCAATATAATTTACCACATTAACAGATAAATAAGAAAGTAAGCTATAATCTCAAAAAAGGCAGAAAAATCATTTGACAACATCAGTTTCCATTCATGATAGAAACTATTATTAAAGTAGGGAAAGACATAGACCTTCTAAACCAGTAAAGGGCATTGAGCACATATTATGTGCCTGGAACAGTATTTGTATTATCTCATATTGCTTTTCCCAACAACCATACAATAGGCACTATTAATATCAGAATACAATGAGGAAACTAAGGAACTGAGCTCTGCTCACTTAACCACTGTCTCCATGTAGTAAGCAGCAGATGTATATACATCTATCAGTCCCAAGAGCCCACTCTTTCTTGGCTTTCAGATTGAAAAAGAAATGGAAATTGCAGGGATACCTAGGTGGGTCAGTTGTCGATATTCCAACCCTTGATTTGGCTCAGATCATGATCTCAGGCATGTGGGATGAAGCCTGGGTCAGTGAGAAGTCTGCTTGAGATTCTCTCTACTTCTGCATTCTTGGAAACAACCTCAGTTGATTTTGATGTATTATCCTTTATATATAATACTGGATTCTATTTGCTAACATTTTGTTGAGGATTTTACATCTATGTTCATAAGGGATGATACTGGTTTATAGTTTTTTCTTTTTCTTTCCCTTTTGTTTTTGGTCTATAGTTTTTTTCTAATGCCTTTGTCTAGTTTTGTTATCAATTATCAGGGTAATGCTGGCCTTATAAAATGTATTTTGGAAGTTTCTCTTTTTTAATTTTCTCGGAGAGACTGTGTAGAATTGGTATTATTTCTTCCTTAAAGTCCTGGTCGAATTTAATACAGAAACCATATGGGCCTGGATTTCAGTTCTGAAAGGTTTTAAACTACAAATTTAATGTCTTTAACATACATAGAACTGTACAGGTTATCTCTTCTTTTTTTTTTTCCAAAGCAGTATTATTTCTTTGTTTGTTTGTTTGTTTTCCAAATTCTTTGTATTTATTTTTATTAGATTATTTTATCTTTTCAGTAGTCAAAGATTCATTGTTTATGCACCAACACCCCCCCCATGCAATACATGCCCTCCTTAATACCCACCACTAGGCTCACCTATCCCCCTACCCCTACTCTTCCAAAACCCTCAGTTTGTATCTCAGAGTCCAAAGTCTTTCATGCTTCTCTCCCTCTCTGATTTCTTACATGAGTTTTGGTACTTTGGATTCTTTCATGAAAGTGGTGCAATTCATCCTAATGAGTTTATGAGCATAGAGGCATTCACAGTATTCTGTAATTATCCTTTTAATGTGAGGTAAGTATTGATGTGTCCTCTTTTGTTCTTGATATTGAAGTTTGTGCCCTCTATTTTTTTTACTTGGCCAGTCTTGGTTAATCAATTTGATTATTTTCTTCAATGAAACAATTATTAATTCCATTGATTTTCTTTTCTTTTCTTTTCTTTCTTTTTAAATTTATTTGATAGAGAGAAACATAGCTAGAGAGGGAACACAGCAGGGGAGTGAGAAAATGAGAAGCAGGCTTCCCACCAAGAAGGGAACCCAATGTGGGACTCAATCCCGGAACTCCAGGATCATGACCTGAGCCCAAGGCAGCTGCTTAATCAACTGAGCTACCCAGGTGTCCCGATTTTCTTTATTTTTAATTTCATTGACTTATTCTCTAATCTTTGTTATTTCTTTGCTTTTGTTTGCTTTAATTTCATACTCTTTTTTTCTACTTTCTTAAGGTGGAATCTTAGGTTAATATATTAGGTACAAGCTTTTCTAATGTAAGTATTAAAGGTTATAAATTTCCCTCTAAAACTTATTTCAGTTGTATCCCACAAATTTTGATATACCATGTTTTAATTTTTGTTCTGTTCAAAATATTTTTTCACTTAAAGATTTTGCTTTTGTCCTATGATTTATTTGAAAGTATATTGATTAATATCCAAATATTTTTGGATTTTTTTCAAATATCTTTCTGTTAGTGTTATTTCATTATGTTCAAAGAATATGTCTGCATGACATTTATAATTTTGTTTTTTAAAGATTTTATTTACTTGGCAGAGAGAAAGAGAAAGCACACACAAGCAGGAGGAGTGGCAGGGGAGGGAAAAGCATGCTCTCCACTAAGTAGGGAACCTGATCCATGGATCATGACCTAAGCTGAAGGCAGATGCTTTTAACCAACTGAGCCACCTAGGTGCCTCCACATTTATTATTTTAAATTTAAATTTTTTATAGTTCAGAATATGATCTATCTTAGTAAATGTTCCATGTACACTTGAGTAGAGTATATATTCTGGTTACGTGAAGGTTCATCTAGTAACCAGCTGGACTGAGTTTGAGTTGGTTTTTCCTATGGTCACCCTGAGTCCACTACAGGCTTCAAATTACTCTAATGATACTTTGTCTTTTGGGTATGGACCAATGAGCCCACATTTCTGCTCTCTCTTAGTTTAGTGTTTTCCATTTTCCCTATTTCTTGAGATGACCTATTTCTTCAAGATATCTCAGCTGTAACCCACTGTTACTTTTAGTTGATGGGTATTAGTAGGCTGGTAGGGAATAAGGAAGAGGTATTCTTTGATGTTCTGATTATTCCTTAATCTTAGATACTGTGAATCTGGGTCTTGGTGGTATGGCCTCCATGAGCAATTATGCCGTCCTCCATCTGTAAGCTGGACCTAGCATCTTTTTTCTGCTCCCTACCCTTCAGGAGTAGAACTTTTATTGCCCCTGTCCTCTTCCTGAGCTGTAGTTGTAATGGGATTCCACAGCACCCTAAGGTGGCAGTTTGTATAGTTCTTGCCCTCGCAGACAGTAGCTTTTGTTCTATAGTAAAAATATAAGGAATAGATCTTGGAGGAGTTTTGACAGTTGCTGCTACTCCTTTTCCCCATTATTTGCCCTCAGCTTGGCCACAGAGAGCATCATTAGGAAAGTTTCTAAGAGTGCTTCCTTGTGAGCATCTGGTTAAGTTCATGGAGGGAAAACAAGAGGGTGTCAACCTTATGTCTATGACCTTCAGGGACTTCACACTATTATGCTAGCCTATACTTAGCCTCTAATGATATATTAAATATTTTAAACTGAGTCTTCTTATCAGTTTAAAATATATTTAGTGACTTCTGCCTTGAGTTAAAAACAAAAACAAAAACAAAAATCATGTGTTCTTGTGGTTTCTTCTCTTTCCAGACTTTGTTTTAGTTATTTGCCTTGCAACCTCAATTTCCTAATGGGTTTAAGAAAAGTCATTAAATTGCATTTTCTCTTGATTTTTGGTACGGGTATAATGATGTGAGTAACATGCCTTCCAGCTCACTAACTCTCCAAGCTGAAATCCAAAGTCTATATAACCACTTTTGAAAACTATTTGGCAGTTTCTAACAAAGTTAAACATGTAGTTTCTCTGTGGCACAACAATTCTACTCTTAGGCATAGTCTCAAGAAAATGGATCCATAGTTCACAAAAAGGTTGTATGAGGATATTCAAAAATATTTTTTCATAATAGCTCAAACAAAGAGTATATCTATCCACAGAAAAGTGGGTAACAACTTGTGGTATATGATACAATGGAATGCTATATAGTTATTTATAAAAACGTACAAATTACTGATACACATAATAACATTAATGAATCTAAAAAAGCATTGTGTTGAATGAAAGAAGCCAGACACAAAAAATACATATGTTTCCTTTAAATGAAGTTCAAAAATAGGAAAAACCAAACTATGGTATTAAATGAGAATAGTGGTTACTTCTGTGGGCTGGGAGGGGTATTATCTGGAATGGAGCATGAATCACCCAGGGTTGGGGCACCTGAGCAACTCAGATGGTTATGTGTCTGATTTCCAGGTCCTTGAATCAAACCCCATGTTGGTCTCCCAGTTCCGTGGGGAATCTGCTTCTTCCTCTCCTTCTACCCTTTTCCCTCCTTGTGTGCTCTCTCTCTCTCTGTCTCTCTCTCTCTCTCTCTTCCACAAATGAATAAATAAAAGCTTTTAAAAAGAGAATTATTTGGCACCTGGGTGACTCAATAGTTAAAGCCT
This sequence comes from Spilogale gracilis, assembly GCA_004023965.1. Classification (NCBI taxonomy): domain Eukaryota; kingdom Metazoa; phylum Chordata; class Mammalia; order Carnivora; family Mephitidae; genus Spilogale; species Spilogale gracilis. Next base: position 4,740 of record PITA01035683.1, on the reverse strand, counting down.
CTGCCTTGGGCTCAGGTCATGATCTCAGGGTCCTGGAATCGAGGCCCATGACTCGGGCTCTCTGCTCAGCAGGGAGCCTGCTTCCTCCTCTCTCTCTGCCTGCCTGTCTGCCTACTTGTGATCTCTCTGTTGTGAAATAAATAAGTAAAATTAAAAAAAAAAAGAATTATCTGGGGTTGATGGAAATGTTCTATATACTTGATTTAGTTATATAAATTTATCAACCTATACACTTAAGATTTGTGCATTTTACTAAATGTGAATTATAATTCAATTTTAGAAATAAAGTAAGGAAAGAGATAAAAGCAGGAGGCATCTTTCAATACAATTTTTATCTCAGGATTGGTCAGAACCAGGTCTAAATATTTTTTAGGTCACTAATACTTAAAACTTTTTTCATTTTTGCATATCTCTACTTCTTCTCTACCACAATAATAGTTCAGTACACATCCCTTTTTACAAATCATATCAAGTCATATTCTTTGAAATGTTTCCTTTGGAAGAATGATTGTGATTGGAACAAACACATACATATATTTTTGGGAGAGGGAACCACATCTGAAGATACTGTCCCATGGATAACAGGATAACAGGTTGACATTCCAGGCAACATTGGTGGCAGAAATCTCGAGCAAAATAGACAAACATTTGGTCTGCTCAGCCAAAGGAAAACAAGCTCAGAGTATTTGAGTTTTCCTAGTGACTCAGAAGAAAGGATCCAGAGATCTCTGGGATAGTACTGAGCTTTGAGAGCTGCACAGCTACTAGTAGTGGGAAAGCTGTCGGATTCTGAGTTCTTCTACAAGCCTTTTCACCTATAGCTGTATTTCCTTTCTCCAATGATTCCTGCTATGTTACAAAAGTGGATGGGGGCAAACCTAGTAGGGTGCTGCCAAGTTCTAGGGTTAGTTCTATGTAGTCTGGTAATTTTTTAAAAAAGATTTTATTTATTTGACAGAAAGAAACCCAGTTAGAGAGAGAACACAGGAGGGGAGGTGAGAGGGGAGAAGCAGGCTTCCTACTGAGCAGGGAGCCTGATGTGGGACTCAATCCTGGGACTCTGGGATCATGACCTGAGCCGATGCAGACACTCAATGGCTGAGCCACCAGGTGCCCCAGTTTTTTTTTTTAAAGTTAACTCTACCCCTCATGTGGGGCCCAGACTCACAACACCGAGATCAAGAGTTGCATGCTGTACTGACGGTGCCAGTCAGGCGCTGTGTAACTTGGTGACTTTTACTTCAAGCATAACCTCATTAGCTGTGCCCGAGGAGGTGGGGCACAGTCTATAGGCTGTGTGAAGTTGTGTCAGGTATGTCTTTCGGAAGGTCCTTGAGGACAAAAATACCTCAGTGTTCCTACAACAGAAGCCTTAGAAAATATCGTGTCTCCAGTCATGGGGCAGCGGAGAGGTCAGGTGCCTCAAAGCCAGGCTTTGGTGTGTAAATGGGCAGGAATGATTGTACAGGCCAATAATGGCCCGTAGACCACTTTCTAGGATTGGACAGACTGAAAACAGGACACCCTGATGGTAATAACCTGCATTTTAGAGAGGCATCAGCTTCAAGGAACTGATGAAAAAATCTGTGGATCCAGAAAATGCATACACACACATGCTCAGAATATACAGTAGCAAATTGTGAAACCTATCCCCACAGTCCCTAAGAGGTCATGCACCCTAGGTTAAAACTCCCTTGTTTAGTTCAGAAAAGTAGTCTGAGAACTAAAACCAGAGAAAATGATGTATCATGTAACTAAATATACAGAGTTTTACAGCTTGGAGAAAATGCCTGGAGCAACAGGTCATAGAGAAGGAGCTGTGACTGAAACACTTTGTGGTTAATAGATGGTGAGGACACTGAATCAGCTTGGGCAGGCAGGGAGCAGGGAGGTCTGGGAAACCAGACCCAGGGAAAAATGAGATATAGCAGGTTTGGGGAGAAGGGAGAGTAGATTAGATTTGAGTAATGTTGAATGACAGGACCCTGTGGGATGTCCGTGTAGAAATGCTCAATAGGTGGTTGAAAAAGGATTTGTCCTCAAGAAACAGGCTACATCTGCAGATTTGGGTTTGGAAGACATTGCCTTGAAGGTAGTTGTTGAAGCCATGGATGAAATCAACCAAAGAGAGTAGACTGAGAAAAGAAGGGTAAAACGGGACTCTTGTGATATTTGATATTTACAAGAAATGTGGTAGAAGATTCTAAAATATCCAAGAAAGATTCAAAAATACTAACCACTCTGTCTAGGTTAGTCATAAGCATAGCTTCCCCTAAGTCACTCTTTCTCTCTTCTTCCTTCCTTCCCTCTTTCTTTCTTTCTTTCTTTCTTTCTTTCTTTCTTTCTTTCTTTCTTTCTTCCTTCTTTCTTTTCTAAAGCATGAGCAGAGGGAGGGCCAGAGGGAGATGGAGAGAGAGAATCTTAAGCAAACTCTATTCTCAGCTCAGAGCCTGATGTGGGGCTCAATCTCATTACCCTGAGATGATGACCTGAGCTGAAACCAGGAATTGGAGGCTTAACTGACTGAGCCACCCCGGCACCTCTCTGCCTCAGTCTTATTAGCATTGATTTACAGTAATTGGAATTCAGTTGGGAATCTATGAGTACTCTTAGAAAGTTCGTTTTCAATACAAAAAAGATTATCCACCCTGACCAGGTGGGTTTTATCCCAGGGATGCAAGGGTGGTTCAACACTCACAAAACAATCAACGTGATAGAACAAATCAATAAGAGAAGAGAGAAAAACCACATGGTACTCTCAATTGATGCAGAAAAGGCATTTGACAAAATACAATATCCGTTCCTGATCAAAACTCTCCAAAGTATAGGGATAGAGGGAACATTTCTCAACCTCATAAAATCTATCTATGAAAAACCCATAGCGAATATCATCCTCAAAGGGGAAAAACTGACAGCCTTTCCTCTGAGATCAGAAACAAGGCAAGGATGCCCACTCTCACCACTACTGTTCAACATAGTGTTAGAAGTCCTAGCAACAGCAATCAGGCAACAGGAAGAAATAAAAGGTATCCACCTTGGCAAAGAGGAAGTAAAAACTCTCTCTCTTTGCAGACGACATGATACTCTATGTGGAAAACCCAAAAGACTCTACCCCCCAACTACTAGAACTCATACAACAATTCGGTAAAGTGGCAGGATACAAAATCAATGCACAGATCAGTTGCATTCTTAAACACAAACAATGAAAAAATAGAAAGAAAATCAGAGAAGCGATTCCATTTACTATAGCACCAAAAACAATAAGATACTTAGGAATAAACCTTACCAAAGAAATCAAGGATCCATACTCAAGGAACTACAGAACACTCATGAAAGAAATTGAAGAAGACACAAAAAGATAGAAGAGTATCCCATGCTCATGGATCAGAAGAATAAACATTGTCAAAATTTCTATACTGCCCAGTGCAATCTATACTTTCAATGCCATACCGATCAAAATTCCACCAACATTCTTCAAAACGTTGGAACAAACAATCCTAAAATTTATATGGAACCAAAAAAGACCCCAAATCGCTAAGGAATTGCTGAAGAAGAAAAGCAAAGCTGGGGGCATCTCATTACCTGACTTCAGGCTTTATTACAAAGCTGTGATTACCAACACAGCATGGTACTGGCACAAAAACAGAGAAATAGACCAATGGAACAGAGTGGAGAGGCCAGATATGGACCCACAAATCTATGGGTAAATCATCTTTGACAAAGCAGGAAAAAATATCCAGTGGAAAAAAGACAGTCTCTTCAATAAATGGTGCTGGTACTGGGAAAATTAGACAGCTACGTATAGAAGAATGAAACTAGACCATTCTCTTACACCTCACACAAAGGCAAACTCGAAATGGATGAAAGACCTCAACATGAGGCAGGAATCCATCAAAATCCTGGAACAGAACATAGGCAGTAACTTCTTGGACATCGGCCACAGCAACTTCTTTCAAGACACGTCTCCAAAGGCAAAGGAGACAAAAGCGAAAATGAACTTCTGGGACTTCACCAAAATAAAAAGCTTCTGTACAGCAAAGGAAACAGTCAACAAAACAAAGAGGCAACCCACAGAATGGGAGACGATATTTGCAAATGGCACTACAGAGAAAGGGCTGGTATCCAAGATCTATAAAGAACTACTCAAACTCAACATCCAAAAAGAAGATGAACACATCAAAAAATGGGCAAGAGACATGAAGAGGCACTTCTCCATAGAAGATATACAAACGGCTAACAGACACATGAAAAAATGTTCAGCGTCACTAGCTATCAGGGAAATTAAAATCAAAACCACACTGAGATACCACCTTACACCAGTCAGAATGGCCAAAATTAACAAGTCAGCAAACAACAAATGTTGGAGAGGCTACGGAGAAAGGGGAACCCTCTTAAATTGTTGGTGTGAATGCAAGCTGGTGCAGCTGCTTTGGAGAACAGTGTGGAGATTCCTTTGAAATCCTGGAAATTCCTTTGAAAAATTTGAAAATAGAGCTACCCTATGACCCTGCAATTGCACTACTGGGCATTTACCGCAAAGATACAGATGTAGTGAAAAGAAGGGCCATATGTACCCCAATGTTCATCGCAGCAATGGCCACAATCGCCAAACTGTGGAAAGAGCCAAGGTGCCCATCAACAGATGAATGGATAAAGAAGATGTGGTACATATATACAATGGAATACTATGCCTCCATCAGAAAGGATGAATATCCAGCTTTTGTAGCAACATGGACTGGA
>PITA01035682.1:0-10245 GCA_004023965.1 Spilogale gracilis | reverse complement strand
ATCCCTTGTGAAAGGGGAGTGGAGTGAAGACAGGTGTGAGTGCAGCTAAGCAGTGGGTGGGGCTGGGGCTAGTGGGGCTGTATATGCAGTGGCATGTAGGGTGATGACTTAGTCCCTGGGGACTGGGAAACCAGCAGAACAGTGGGTGTGTGGAAAGGCAGTGCTGGTGATCCCACTGATCTGACGTACAGTGGGACGTCTCTGTGCATGTGTGTTCATGGGTGAGGTTTGGGGGTTTGTTTTAGTTTTGCTTTGTTAAGAATTATTTTAGCCATTTAGGAATAAATTAAGCATGAGCTCTTATTTCTACAAATGCTACTATGCATACTGCAGTGTAAATATCATGCAAATGTAGGCCCAGATGAGGCTGTGATTATCATGATTAAATGTACATTATGAACTGCAATTTCTTTTGGTTCTGGACAGGACTACCTTGAAGTTAAAAGAATGATATTCCCAAGATTTTACTTTCTTAGCAATGCCGAACTTCTTGATATTCTAGCTAATAGCAGAAATCCCAAGTCTGTACAGGTAATATTATTCCTCTCTGCCCAGTAATATTCTTCCCCAACCAGGTCAGAATTTTATAGTGTTACTGACATTTGTTTCTGGTCCACAGCCTCATCTTATGAAGTGTTTTGAAAATATAAAACAGTTGCTGATATGGAAACAAGAAATCGGTCCTCCTGCTGTGATAATGCTCATATCTGCTGAAGGGGAAAGTCTTCTGCTGCCCAAGTATGACACATGTGTTCCATACTAAGCATTCAGACTCTGTACAACTTCACTATTTAAAACCTTAGCTTGGAAATGTCTGATACCTCCGCAGAGTTTTACTTTCCCATGTCTGTATTTCTTGGTATTATCCTGAATGCCAACATGGGGTTTTATTATAGGAACTTAGAAAGGAAATTTACTATTTGCTTGGCATTGTTAATGCTGCTCCCCCTGCTGCCTCCCTGGCCCCTGGCCCCCTGGCAGTGGATAGCTCTAGACCAGGCTCATCGGTCCACTGGGTCCTGCCACCACTCAGGTCCAATCTGCCAGCCAGCCTTTGGCATGTGGCTCCTAATTGGAGTGAACTAAAAAATGCCATGTCCCAGTGTTCCCATCCACCGGAGTCCTTAACCCAACCCTGACCTTGGTTGGCTGTTTAAAAGACCCAGTGAGGAATACGAGAATGCTCAGAAGAGCTGACTTACCAGTTTGGCAGTTCATCTCTTACCGGAACCTCTTAATTTTGTAAGTCCTTTGTTTCAATGTCAGAATTCCCTGAAGTCAGGTGATAGGTTGTCTATATAACTTTCCAAATTGAGATCAAGAAAAAAAATAAAAATTAGAAAATTGTGGTCCTTTGGGCTATGAATGTTGTAAGTGTAGAAAAGTTAGTCTGCAGCCTTATCAAGAAACACAGATAAAAATTGTTTGCAAATTATTTTTTGAAAAAACTGTAGGAAAATTCGTGTAAGGAGTGCTGTGGAACAGTGGCTGGTGAATGTGGAGAAAAGCATGTTTGATGTGCTGAAAAAGTGAGTACAATTTTTAATCCTAAGATTACATTAGGTACATACTTAAATTTGGTTAATTATCTGCAAATCCAAGTAGGAAGTATCTGTAGAAATGTATGGCATGAAGTCTGTTATGAAATAGGCTTTGATGGACCAGGACAGCACATGGCTGAACGGACAGTAGGCATTTTTCCAGTTGGAGAACATGATCAGGGACCACATTCGGGCAGGTTTTGTATGCGTGTGACTCCTTCCAAATTGGTCAGAGATGAACTGGCCAGGAGATGAACTCCCAGCGGGACGTTGCTGCCTGCTTCCACAGGATCCAGTGCCCAGCAGGCTCGGGGTGCCACACATCCTGCTTCTGCTTCCTCGCATTGCTGCTGTGTTCAGGCTCTGTAATATTCTCCTTTTTACCTTCCAGTCTGTTCAGAGCAAAGAAAGCACTTCAGAGCGTGAACTTTTCAATGGCTTTGGAGCCATCTTGTACATTTCTAGTTATTTGTGGTTGGTTATAGAAAGGTCTGTTGATTGGTCTTGGGGTTTTAATATCCATATTTATGAATATGATTCTGAATACCAACACACAAATTTTGGAGCAGAGCAGATTACTACTTTCTTACATAAATAACCACAGTGGCTTTCCTTGGCTCCAGTTCTTCCCCAGGGTGATGTGAGGAAGGCCAGCTGTTTATGTGTGAGGACAAGGAACCCTGAAGAATGCATCAGGGCACTTAAGAGACAAATGATTTTCGCTTGTTGTGCTGGGACTTTTGTCAGACAGTCTTATCATTTGTTATTAATGATAGTTCTTTCTCTTTTTTTACAGTTTTCTTTTTTAAAAAGTCTCTTCCTTTTCTTGTTTAGGATGACAAATTATGTGAAGTGTTGAAAAATACACATGACAGCATCCTTCTTTGGTTCCTGTTCCTGATTTTACTAGGAACATTTCTAACATTTCACCTTTTGTTTATGATGTTTGGATTTCTGGACTTTCCTCATCAAAGTAAAGAGTTGTATTCTGTTCCTTGTTGGCAAAGTTTTTAATAATTAAACGATGTCTAATTAGTTCAAAGTTTTTTTAAATAAATCTCTCAAGAAACCCAAATACTCTTTTGCTTTTAATCTGTGGCTGTCATGACTTCCAATAACAGATTTTCTTATGTTGAACTCCCTTTGATTTTCCTGTTCATTTTTTGGTCCGCTTGCTTTATTTTCTAGAAAACTGTATTAAACATGTCCTCCTTTTCTGTGGGTTTGCCCTAATCCTTGTTTTATTTCTAGCATTTCTTTCTTTTTTTTTTTAATTTTTTAAAAAATTTTTCTTAGGTTTATTAAAATAACAAACCCTTGTGTCGAGGGCTGACTTTCAATAGATCGCACAGAGGGAGCTGCTCTGCTACTTACGAAACCCCGTCCCAGAAGCAGGTCGGCTATGAATGATTTAGAACCAAGTTCCCCACGAACTTGCATTGTGTGACGGGCGAGGGGTCGGCCCCCTTTCCGGCTGTGCCCCGTTTCCCGGGAAGAGGGGCTCTCCACACCAGACCCCGGTCCTGATGTGGGGCGGGGGCCTGTGCGGCGGCCTGCCGGCCGGGCCGGCAGGGAACACCAGCTATCCAAGGCCAACCAAGGCCCCGCGGCGCTGCCGGAATCGTTCTGCCTGGGCGGAATTCTGATTTAGAGGCATTCAGTCATAATCCCACAGATGGTAGCTTCGCCCCATTGACTCCTCAGCCAAGCACATACACCAAATCTAGCATTTACTTCTAATAAATAACTGTGTCACCAGCCCTGTTGGCTCCCCTAAGCTTGCCCCCAGGTCTGCAAAGAGCCCCTTCATTGAACTCTAAGCTGCCCTTTGCAGGCACTGTGTCCTGCTGCTTCACTGCCCCCCATGTATGACTTCTAACCACCAGGCTTTTGGTCTGGGGCAGGAGTGGGGCATCACTTGTTATATTGAGTCTTTTGGGGCAGCCATGCCAAAGTCATAAACATTTCCTTTTTTCTAATGAAAACTCTTAAAATGGTACTGTACAAAGTGAAACGTATTTTTATCAAAGCCTGTATCTCCAATTTGTGAGCATGAATCACTTCATAAAACCTTTCCTTCACTTTCTCCATATTACACTCACGCAGGATCGTTTTCCAAATGGGGTTAGTTCTGTGTTTATGGATCAGTAATTATCTAGTCTTAGTAAGGTTCTTGGTTTGTTTCACTTTGTTTATTTTCCTTATGCTGTATATATATTTCCAAGTAATTTTTTCCAGGAAGCGTCTGTGAGTGGCAGATATTTTTATTTTTGCCCTCTTACTTGCAGGCTAGTTTGACTGGAATTAATATTAAGTTCAAATCCAATTTGTTGAATGCTAGCTCCCCCAGCCATCACCCAAATGACATGTTGGTAAGACAGAGCTGAGTATGTGGGGTAGAGAAGCTCTGCTAAGACCCTCAGAGCACCCAGACGAGGAAGGGTTAAACTGAAATGTGTGTCCAGCTGTTGCAGTCCGGTTTCAGGCTGGCTTTGCAGTGTGGGGCTTGGCTACAGCTGGGTGGAGATCGGGAGAAAGCCGTTTGGGATTGGAGGACATGGCAGTGCTGGGGCTGCCCTTTGACGCTGGGTTTGGAAACCCAGTTTCGTTTTCACACATGACCGAATGGTGAGGTATTATCTTCATAACACATTCAGTTAGACAAAACAGTGTCTTCTATCTGGAAGCCTCTGAGCTTTTGAGTGCCTACTTGCACTATTCCCTTTGGGGAGATGATTTGTCTTTCATCAGATATTGCTAGACCCGGCAGAATTTGATCTCCCTAGAACATGTTTCTGTTCCTATGTCACACTACCCACTGGCTGAGCGATAGTCAGATGCCAGCAGCTCCTGAGATGCCCCTGATCTCCAAGAACTTCAGCCCGGTGTTAGAGCTGGTGAAGGAGCTGTCTGTGGCTGCGTGAGCTTTGTTGACACTGCTTCCCCAGGGTCCTGTTTCTACTGGTTGTCGTCCTCATTCACACCAGTGAGTCCCTCTCCCTCCCCCAGCGGGTTCTTGGGTTTAATTACAGCAGGCAGCCTGCACTGCTGCCAGGGACCGATGGACACACTGACCCAGTATGGGAGTGGCATATCTTCCAGTGCATGGACGTTCCTTTCCATTTCTCCTGGACGCCGCAGACTGCCTTTGGCTTTTCCCTGGTGAGCCGGTTTCAGTGCTGCTCCGATACACTGTGCCTTGTGGGAAAATGTCAGTGTCAATGAACTTTGGTTCCTCTCTTCCCCTCTCTCCACTTCCCTCTCTTCCTCTGTCTTCCCCACCATGTTTTATGATGTGTGCTGTGATTGTAGCCCTACTCTGCTTCTCTCTCCAGCCCGACTGGCCCTCAGAGATTTCCACTCACAGTGGCCACCAGCAGCTGAGGATGGCACGGGGGGTGTGGGGACAGGCAGAGGCTCCTGCGGGTCCCTACTTAGGAAGCTCTCTCCTCATTGCCCTGAAGAGCCACCCCCCCCACTTGTGTTTGTCACACTTGACAGGGGTGTTCTTTGGTGGCTCTGCTCTTCTTTCTAGAATTTAGTCCAATTTGCTTGCCATCTGCTAGAGACTTTTTAAGTTGTGAGTGTCCTGGAGCATACTTGCTATTGTTCCAGTGTTTTCTGTGTGTATGTAGAATATATATGACATATATATTATTAAATAGTATTTATATATTATCTGTCATTTGAAAGAATGTTCACAGTTCACAGTGAAGACAGGATTATGCAGTCAAAAATATTTTTTTAAGATTTTTATTTATTTGACAGAAATACAGCTAGAGAGGAAACACAAGCAGGGAGAGTGAGAGAGGGAGAAACAGGCTTCCCGCCGAACAGGGAGCCCAATGTGAGGCTCGATCCTGGGACTCCAGGCATGACCTAAGCCGAAGATAGACGCTTAATAACTGAGCCACCCAGGCGCCCTTAGTCAAAAATCTTGATCCATTCTCTCCTAAGAGACTATAAAAAACCAGAGTAAATATTTCCAAGACCCTGGAGGAAATAAAAATAGTGTGCTCTCTATGTGTGTTTATATAAATATAAACACAGGCAAAATTGTCAAAATAGATCTTAATTAGAAGAAGATTTTGTCAAAAGAGAAATGAAGCTACATGTTGTTTGAGAGATAAAGTAATGCTATACCAAGTTGTGAGTAAAAGCAGTAAAGACAGGTCAACAAACAAAAAGAAAACAAACATAAAATAAAAGGTCATTTTGATTGATGAAACAAATTTGCCACTGATGTTGTTTTGAAATTTATAGAAAGTTGTTATAAACCTATTTCTCCTCAGTGGCATTGATCATAAGAAAATAATAAAAACTGACACCATTTGCAATTACAGCGAAAATTAGAAGAATCAATATTTATTTGAAAAGCAGACTAAATTCTAAATTAAGAGGTTAAGAAAAGAAGCCGTCAAAGTAGAAGTAAACAAGTGAAGTTTAGTGTTGAGAATTTCCGACACGACATAGTGATAAACTGTGAAGATAATTGATCAATTTGACTTTATAGAAACTAAACCTTCTGAATGAAAAAAGCCCACTGTACCAATATGCAGACATATACTGTTGGCACATATTAACCTGATCTTAAATAAAAATGTCTGCATATTTTTCATAAATCTTATTTTTTTCCTTATGATTAATTTTTAAAGCTAAATGTGGGACTTTACTGCTCAAATTCATTTGATGGTTTCAAATTATTTTAAATACTGATTTTGTCATTGATAGTATTAAAAATTCAAAGCTAGTTTGTGTCATCTCCCCCTTCTAGTTTTACCACCCCAGAAACTCAGTGGCCCCATTGGAGAACTACTGGCGATACTAAAGGGAAGTTTAAGAAATATGCATTTGCATGAATTAATAAGGCTCCGATAATTCTGCCATTTGGTCCCATACATATATCTAAGTGAGAATTAAAAAAACAGAGATCCTAAAGGAAAATCCCCCCATGGCCTTGTCATGCTTGATAATTAAATGGCCCCTGTGATCACATGTAATCATAGAAATAAACTGTTTTGTTTGTAGGTTTGTAAGTCAAGGGGTGGAAGACTGGAGCCGCCAGACTTTTTCTGCATGGGTGGTGTCTCACCCAGGACAAGTGGTCCTCACAGTGGTGAGTTAGTTTGTGGCTACACTGCCCTGAAAGCAAAGATTTAGACATAAACCTTTATTAAGGCTACTAATATGTGTTGCTTACTCTGAGATGCATCAAACAGTGAGATGAACGGATGGATGGAAAACTGGACAGACATATGAGAAAGTAAATAGAGCAAAGAATTACTTAGCATATAGGTGGTGGGTATATGGGCTTTTGTTTTATAATTCAGCTTTTTATGGTTTTAAAATTATCTCATAATAAAATATTGAATGAAAATAAGTCATAAATTATTTTCTCAGGATAGTCCTCTGTTGCATTGTATTTGGTTTCTACTGCTATCTTTAAAAAGTTGGCAAAAACTTAGTTGCTTAAAACAGCACACGTGTGTTAGGTCACGGTTGTGTCCATTGAAGGCCTCGTTGGTGTCCTTGTTGGTGTCCCTGGCAAAAACCAAGGTGTCCACGGGGCCATGCTCCTTCCTGACGGCTCAGGGGAGAGTCACTTCCCTTCTCCTTCAGAGCTTTTAGAGGCCACTGGCATTCCTACATTTTCTAAGCCAGCCCTCTTTGCATCTGTCTGCGGTCTCTGCTCCCAGGCAGAAAAAGTTCTCCCAAGTTTAAGGGTACATGCGGTCATATTGGCCCCGCTCGGATAATCCAGAATACTCTCTCCATCTGCAGGTCTTGATTTAAGAACATTTGCAAACTGCTGTTTTCCCTGGCAGGGGACATAATCACGGGCTGTGGGCATTAGCACAAGGCTGTCTCTGCAGGGAGCCTTCATTCTGCTAATTGTTGCTGTTCTGGACCTCAAAGGAGAAAGAGAAATGAGGTGTGTGTGATAGCAAGTTCCTTTTGAGAACAACAACTTGGAAAGTAGTGGTTAAAGCCAGGTCAGTAGGGAATTTCCCCTGTAGACTGTAGAATGAGAGAAGGATGAGGAAAGAGCCCAGGGGATAGCCTCATTTAACAAGCAGGAGAGGGAAGGGACTCCATGAACAAGAATGCCAGAAGTGCCATGGAAGTTAAGGAAGCAGAGAGGGAACTGGACTGCCTTTTCTCTGGAGACAGCGGTTGTCATTTTCAACTGCTCTAGAGAGGTCTGCAAACTCCATTACTTCTGTTGGCGAGGAGACTCCCCACGCAGCTTGGAGATGGTGGTTCTGTGCTGATGGAGGAAGAAGCCGCAGTCCCATGAGTCACCCTCATCAAGTGTTTGTAAAGCAGGCTTGACTTTATTAAATTCTCTGTTAAAGATAACGTCACATCTTTTTACTGTACCTTGCCCCACCACAACTGTCATGTCTCTGTTCAGAGAACCTGGGATTGTGGACACAAATAACGATGTCCAGTCTCCCTGGTCCCCTTCATCAGGCCCTTGACTGAATATTGATCAAATACTTGAAGATCCTGAGCTGCGAGGACTTGTGTAAGTTGTTGTCTACAAAGGCAGTGAAGTGATGATGACTCAGTCCAGATATTCCTGTGGTTGGCCAGGAGTCCAGATGATCAGATCTGCTCCACGAAGAGAAGGTCGTCCCCAGATCCCTAGTCCTCCAAACATGCTAAACAGTAAGAAGCAGTCTGTTATAGGCTTGAACTGGAATCACTGAACAGACCTTGCCAGAGTTTCTCCCCTGTCTGCCCAGCCTGCTGCTAATTTCCCATCCCAGTGTACTGCTGACGGCGTCCCTTTCTCCTGTGCTTCTGCGTGTGGAATGTGACCAGGAACCTGTGGGGGAGTGGGGATGATAACAGGCCCGTGTATTCCGGCCACTGAGAATTTCAGCGCAAGCCAGAGCAACAGACAGACAGTTCCCTTCCAGCTCTCCAAGGCAAGAAAGATCTGGTTTGCAGGCCCCTCCCCGGAACCCACCCTGACCCCGCCTAGCAAGGGGACTCAGCCTACTGGACTCTCCCTGGGAGACTGTGAATCTTGAATAAACGCTTCGAACCCAGCAGTGCAGTGGCCCTGGCAGCGCTTCCTGCCGCCTGGTCCAGACTGGCTCCTGCCTGCTGCCCAGGCCGAGGCCTCTCTTCCCCTGCTGGCCTGCCACGTCCGGTAAGAAGGAGTTTGTTTCTGTTGCATGCAGCCGGGAACACGGCCTGACGCGTCAGGTTCCACATCCTCGCCCCCTTACCTTGCTCCGGAAGAAATTCCCACGCCTATATCTGTTACCTCTAGGCTGAGTATTCCAATGTTTATTTCTTTATAACCTAACTTACGCATTTCTTAGACACTTCGAATTCATGAAATCCCAAAAGGAACTCACTGTGCCCCTTCACCTCCAGCGTGCTCTTCCTTCAGTAGGTTCTACCCTAGGGACTGCCATCCTAGTTCACCCAGTCATGGGCCAGAAACCTGCAAGCCTCCTGAAGTCCCATCCGCTGACTTCCAGTTCAATGTGACATTAATCCAGCAGCCTTCATAAAACAACTCTGGCATGTATGGGGAGAGCAAGCCTCAAGAGATGGATCAAATAAGGGAAGTCACACAGGGTTTCTGAAAATTATGATTACAGACAACATATTCTAGGAAGAGTGTGCACACAATCTTAATTTCATGCTGGAGTTTTTTTACCATTATTAATGTCCCAGGTTATTAGTCTAGTGATGATTGCTAAGATTATCAGACTTTGAAACTAGAACTGTTGGTAAATATGTTTCAATTTATTAAAAAATAAGGCCCCACGAGCATTAATAAAATTCGAATCCTCAAATACATTCAGATGTGTAAGCTCTCTTTCAAACGCTCTCAAACACACACATATGCATCATGAAAACGTCTGATTCAATTTATAAAGTTTCTTTTTCAATGGCCATCTTTACATCTTACTCTTCCAGAGCCAGATCATGTTTTATAATGATTGTGTCAAAAGTTTCCTGAGTTCTCGTTCAAGACCAGAGTTGGAGAAGGTCCACGCTGGCGTGATCCATCACCTAGAAGAGATTGCAGAGTTGGCGACACTGGACTCCCGTAACCCCCGCACGCAGGCCGTCCTGGGAGCGCTGCTCACGCTCTGTGTGCACCGCAGAGACATCGTGAGAGATTTACTGCTGAGAGGCGTCTTCAATACGGAGGATTTTGAGTGGACGAGGTAAGTGGTTCCCAGTTACCAGTCTGCCTAAAATAACTCGTCACATGGCTACCTCCAGGTAAATTCGTTCTCTACCTCAAATTTTGTCAAATCTGACTTTTAATTTTCTGGGATTTACAACAATTCTGGGCAAATGTGTCAGTTTGAATCCCTGATGTCTGTGCTTTCTTCCTTCTCTTTTCCACTATCCCTCCCGTCGTTTTAACTTCCTTGGGCCTCATTTTCCTGGATGCTCTTTGCTCCTCTCATCATTCTGCCAGAGGGCAGCCCTCCATCAGGCCTCAACTCTTCCCTGTGTCCTGTCCATTCTGGAGCACTCAAAACTGAGAATGTTTCTAGCCAGTTCTCTACCTCTCTACCTCAGAGCTCCCTTTCTCCTAGCAGGAGATTTATTTATGGATTTATTTATCCATAAATAAGTATTTCACATATGAAAAATGACAGATGTGAAACTGTAGGAGAATAGAGCTGCTGCTTTGGGGAGAAGGGGAGAGTGAGCGTAAGAT
>PITA01035681.1:0-10267 GCA_004023965.1 Spilogale gracilis | reverse complement strand
GGCGCCTGGGTGGCTCAGTTGGTTGGGCGACTGCCTTCGGCTCAGGTCATGATCCTGGAGACCCGGGATCGAGCCCCACATCGGGCTCCCTGCTCGGCAGGACGCCTGCTTCTCCATCTCTCACTCCCCCTGCTTGTGTTCCTTCTCTGGCTGTGTTTCTCTCTGTCAAATAAATAAAATCTTTAAAAAAAAAAAAAAAAAAAAAATAAAGTGCATAATACAGTAGCACTGAATCCATTCACGATGTTGTGCGACCCACTCCATCAACGCTCAAAGACACTTTCCTCGCCACAGGACATGTCACCCCCACTAAGCAGCTGCCCCACCCCACGGCCGACGAGTCCCTGGGCTGTGGCAACAACGACCTGCTTTCCAGCTCCATTCATCTACCTGCTCTGATACTTCATGTAAATGACATCATACAGTCCACGACCATTTGCATCTGATTTCTTTCAGTGTGTGATATTCTCAATGTTCACCTACATGTATCAGTATTCATTCATTTTTATGGCTGCGTAACACTCCCATGTTCAACAACACTGTCATCTGTTCGTCCCATCACCCATTGGGGGACGTGTGGCAATTATACACAGCGCTGCATGAGCGTGGGTGTACGCCTAGCTGCCCAAGACCCTGTTTTCAAGTCCAAAGGCATCTGAGAATGTCTCAGTTCCTCCTTCGTTTGTGAATGACAGGTTCAGGGACATCCAATTCTTGATGCACTGTTTTCCTTTTCCCATCTTAACAATGTCACCCCACCACCCTTCTCATCTCCAGGGTTTGACTCAAGAGCCCCTCTTTGTGTGCGACAAGCTGCTTCTCTCTCACTGTTTTTGGAATATTCTCTTGGTCCTCGGGTTTTAACAGTTTGAATGTCACTTGTCTCAGGGCAGATTTCCTTGCATTTAACTTCCTAGGGATTCACTCATTTTCCTGAACGTGTAGAGTCAGGTCTTTCATCAGAATTGAGGAGTTAATGGCCACTATTCCCCACAACATTCTCTCCACCCTTTCTCCCTTTCTTGTCTTCCAAGATGCCCACTGGGTGCACCTTAGTACATTTGGCACTACCCACAAGTCCCTCAGGACCTGCTTACTTTCCTTCATTCTTCCGTCTGCTTCTCAGAGTGAGTAACTCCACTGGAAATTATCTAGTGAGATAATCTATGAGATTGATATGAGATATCATATCTATGAGATTGCCTAGGTTCAAGGTCACTGATTTTCTGTCTGCTCAACTCTGCTACTGCAACTCTCCAGTGAGGTTTTCATTTGATTTATTGTACTTTCCAGCATCAGAATTTTTGTTTTTTGCTTCCTTTCTATAATTTTTATACCTTTACTGATATTCTGTATGTTAATACATCATTTTTCCTGATCTTTTCAGCATTTTTAGTTGTCTCCTATGCTCCTTGGACATATTTAAGGCAGCTGATCTAGACTTTGCCTGGTAAGCCCAGGGTCTGGGCTTCCGCACGGACGGTTTCTGCTCATTTCTCTGTGACTGGGCCACGTGGTTTCTGTGCATGTTCTACAATTTCTTATGGAACCTTGTACACTTTGAGTATTATACTCTGGTAACTCAGGAAATCAGTCACTTCCCCCTTCTGGGTTTGCTTTGCTGTTCAGGATATGCTGTAGCCGTGCACGCAGAGCAACTTTTCTAGACTCATTTTGTAAAGTCTGTATTCTTTGTCATGTGTGGTCCGAGAAGTCTTTCAGCCAGTATTTTGGAAGAGATTTCCTTGCATGGGGAGGAGGGGAGACGAAGAAATAACGGGAGGGATGGTGGGAGGGAAGAAGGAAAGAGCTGAGAGGAGGGAAGAAGGAAGCAGCGAGTGAGAAGAAGAGGACAGAGGAGAGAGGGGAGGAAGAGCGGCCTCTCCCGGTCACCGCCGGGGACTGCGACCTACAATTCAGCCTGAGCCTTCACCTCAGCTGCACTGAGCCCAGAGCCGCGCCAGAGGCTTTCTCAGGTTCTTTTCTAAGTGTGATCCAGCACTGGCCCTGGAAGTGGCTTTCAAAACTCCCCAGTAAACACAGGGACTTTAACATGCCCGAGTTTTCCCAAGAAATCCCCCTCCAGCTTCTTCCGCCTGGCACTGGACCCTCGATCCCGTGCGTCGACTATCATCATTGGCTCCAAGCTACTCCCGCCTTCCCTGAGCCTGACACAGGCCTGAGAAATGCCCCCTGACTTTTGGCTCCTCTGCCCCAGGTGACATTCAAGTTAGATGAAAGAAAGACAAGCATCCTGAGTCAGTCCTTCCTGTGTCCCTGACAGACTGGAAAGACAGACACAATTCCCTGCAAGGAAGTTCTGCTCTGCTCCCCTCGGAGCCAGGGTCCGGAGTCCCCCGGCAAGAATGCGCACTGCATCCCTCAGGACAGGTGCTGGACCTGTCCACGTTTCGGTGGAAGAAAGGGCATGAAGGACTACCTCCTCCGCCAGTTCCGCAGATAGCACACCATTTCTGAATGATACAAACGATACACAAAAACAGATGTCTACACAGTCCAAATATCACAATTAACAACAGTTTAAAAAACAAGCCAGGATGTATACTATATTCTAAAAAAGACAGACTGAGGTTCCACCGAGCTCCGGGGACTGCAGCTTCCCTCATTCCTACAACACCCCTCACCTCTCCCATGCTGCTTCTTTCAGCCGCAAAGCTTCTTACCAGTTAACCGTTCAATTAAACCACCAAGGAATAGTCATTTCAATAAACGGTACTGGGACACCTGGATACACACATGCAAACGAAGGTGGCCCATATAACACACCAGACACACAACAGGGAACGAAAGAGGATCACACATCTGAATGTCAAAGCTAAAACTCTAAAATCCCTGGAAGAAAATACAGAAGTAAATCCTCGTGACCCTGGGCTGGCAAACCGTTTCTCACCTGCGATGCCAAAACCATGAACAACAGAAGAAAACACAGAGGAATCTGACACCATCAACGTGAAAACTTCTGTGTGTCAGAGGACGCGGAGAAGAAAACACAGAGGAATCTGACACCATCGACGTGAAGACTTCTGTGTGTCAGAGGACGCGGAGAAGAAAACCCATGCCACAGAAAGAGACAAAATAGTTCCAGACCATATACTGACGAGAGACTGAAATTCAGATTACATAAAGAGTGCTTATAACTCAATAATTAAAAAAACAAATAACCCAGTTAAAACAGTAAGCAGAGAATCTGAATAAACATCTCTCCAAAGAAGACATACAAACGCCTAACAAGCCCCTGAAGAGATGCTCAACATCACGCGTTCAGGGAAACACAATCAAACCCCAGTGAGAAACCACTTCCCAGCCAGCAGGATGGCCCCAATACGGCAGACAGACAGTGCCGGTGAGGAGTAAGTGGAACCTTCGCACCCTGCTGTAGAGAATGCAGAACAGGGCAGCCAACTAGGAAAACAGCTTGGCCGTTTCTCAAAAACACAGTTAGCATATAATCTGGTAATTTTACTGCTAGGTGTGTTCACACAAAACACTTGTATACAGACACTCCCCGCAGCATTATCTACATCAGCCTCGAGTGGGAACAATCCAAGCATCCACCTACAGATGAATGGGTGAACACAGCATGGAACTCCAGAATGGAATATTATTTGGCAACAAACAGAAAAAAGCCTGAGAGGTGCCACAACACTAACCTAACCCTGAGCACAGGATGCCAAGTGAAAGAAGCCTGTAACAAAAGCCCACATACTGCACGACTCCATTTCTATGACCTGTTCCTAAGAGGCAAATCCACGGAGACAGAAAGCAGACG
This sequence comes from Spilogale gracilis, assembly GCA_004023965.1. NCBI lineage: Eukaryota > Metazoa > Chordata > Mammalia > Carnivora > Mephitidae > Spilogale > Spilogale gracilis. The sequence continues at coordinate 6,477 of PITA01035681.1, read as the reverse complement.
GTGGAGGGGGCGCCTGCCTGGGGCTAGACAGGGTCAGAATGGAATGACAGCTCTATATTCAGAGTTTCTTTCCAGAGTGTTAAAAATGTTGCAAAATTAGATGGTGGTAATAGTTTTATTTCTGTGAACATACCAAAAACCAATGAACTGTATAAATTGATAAACTTAATGTTATATGAAATATATCCCAATAAATTACAGAAAAAATTTTTGGAGAATTATTTCAAAGAAACAAATTCAGTGTACAAATGTCCACATGCAAACAGAAGATACAAACTCCACTCTAAACCTCATTTTTTAAACAGGCTTCGAAGTTATTATGCACACTTGTGCAGTGTTCAGTGCCTCCCTTCACTGTCCCTCACTGATGTAATGACCGTCATGGTGCCATCCCTTCACTGTCCCTCACTGATAAAACGACCGTCATGGTGTCATCCCCCTTCACTGTCCCTCACTGATAAAACGACCGTCATGGTGCCATCCCCCCTTCACTGTCCCTCACTGATGTAATGACCGTCATGGTGTCATTTTTTGATGGTCATAATATCTACCTATAATGGCTTATCCCACTCTCTTCCCAATACATTGCTTCTTTTCCACTGGGACTGAGAGATCAAAGAAATAAGCTCTTTAAAAATGTAAAATTAGGGGCACCTGGGTGGCTCAGTTGGTTAAGCGACTGCCTTCGGCTCAGGTCATGATCCCGGAGACCCGGGATCGAGTCCCACATCGGGCTCCCTGCTCGGCAGGAATGCTGCTTCTCCCTCTCTCACCACCCCCTGCTGTGTTCCCTCTCTGGCTATGTTTCTCTCTGTCAAATAAATAAAATCTTTAAAAAAAAAAAAATGTAAAATTAGGCAAGAGTTATTAAAGCCCTGAACGCAGTGAAGGAGGAACGGGCATAAAGCAGTCATCACCCTGGATCGTGACATTTACTGTAGGCATTCCAAGTCCCTTCACTTAAGGCCATGGCACTGGATGTCCGGCCCACCTGCATGACTGTGTTTAAAATGTAATGCAAACGGAGATTTTAGGTAAGGGGATACTAGGCTTCATAGAAAATGCGCATACACCAGCTGGGTTTCACATGTGTCTTGAAACTGTAGGCATTGTACTATAAAAAAATTTAGATACCATATGTAATCACATGATACTGTTTTCAGTAAGAGAATTAAGACATGTTTTCTTTCATTTATGTAAACTCTAAAATGATGACAGTTAGCAAATGGTAAGTTAGATCTAAAGGGTCTTGCTAACCTCTTATTGTAAGCTTGCTGTACAGCTGTGAATTCACTTCCTTGTCTCGCTGAAAACGCCGGAATTCATCAACTGCTTCCCTCACGATGGTAACGGCCAAAACAAATCCCTACAAAACAAAAGAAGGTATCTGAGAAAACTAGCTTTAACGACAAAGTTAAGGGACCATTCCTTTACCAAGCAGTCTTAGTTCCCCCCTCAACTTATGTTCCTTCTAAAACATCAACGAAAACAAAGAGAAAAGACAAAAGGTAATAACGAAAAACCTAAGAGAAATATAATACGCAGTAAAAGGTTTACAATGCTCCCTATTCCCCCCCAATTTTTTAAATTCATATCATAAAATGTACTTCAATCTAAAGATCAGAAAATACTTAGTAACCCAGAGAAAAAGAAGTCAACATATATTCAGAACGCTCGAGCCTTTAAATATCAAACTACCAAAGGCTGACAGAAGAACCTTCTAACTTCTGCCCCGGAGTCCTCCGGGGGGAGAAAGCGCCGGACCGTGGAGCCACGGCAGCGCCGCAGCCTGTCCCTTGCAGGAGCGCGAGCACTGCCGCGGAGCTCGTGGTGCCGCGTGTCGCACAACCCTCAGAGAGCGACTGGAGGCTACACAGCAAAACTGTGATGTGCTTGTGCCCAGCTGGGAAATCTGTGACGCCTCTGACACGTCTTTTTCAGAGGTTACACGCGTGTTTTCCAACATGTTGCGTGAATCCCCTCCGACCAGACGCTTCAGAAGGCCGTGTGCTACCGACGCCCCTTCCCCGGCCACTCAGTGCGGGACGCAACACTGGACAACAGCCCAGCACCCCAGAGCCGCGGGTCACCAGCGGGCCACATCAGCTGAGCCATCCTCCCTGCTATGCTCCGAGTTGCTATCATCACCACCAATCTGACCGTAGAACATTCCCATCACCCCAAAGACAGAGAAACCCCACACCCTACAGTGGTCGCCCACCCCCTCCAGCCCCCAAGCCCTGGCGACCACTAGTCTGGCTCTCTGCCTCTACGGACTTGCCTCTTCTGGGTCATGTGGCCTGCGCAGCATGTCGGTGAGCTGCCAAACTGCCTCCCAAAGCGGTTATACCCCTTAGGGTGGGCTTACTGGCTACAGTATCTTCATGCGGTAACTACGCACTCAGATCCTACACCCGCTTGCTAAATGTGTCATTTGCCTTTTCACTGTGAAGCTGTAAGAGCTCTGTGTATTATTCTGGAAACAAATACCACGCCAGACGTATGATTAGCAAATGTGAGATTATAAATATTTTCCGCCACTTTAGGTTATCACTCTATTTTCCTGATGGTATCGTCTCCCCTGATGCCCAAAAGTATTTAATTTTGATAATTCCAATTTATTTATATTTTTCTTGGGTCACTTGGGCTTTTACCGTCCAAGATCACAAAAACTTCCCTGTTTCTTCCAGAAGCCTTACGGTTTTAGCTCTTCCACTGAGGTCTACGACCCATCACCCGTGGTTTCCTGGGCATGACCTGAGGGAGGGCCCGGCTTTGCTCCAGCTGCACTCTTCCGCATCTGGCTGCCCAGCTGCCCTCGCCCCATTTGTGAAGCACACCGAAGGGGCCACCGAGCAGTCACAGCCCTCCTGCCGGAAATCAATCTGTCAGAATGTAAAGGTTTATTCCTGGACCCTATGTTGTATTCCCCGGTCTATTCATCTACCCTTTTGCCAGTCCCACACCTTCCGGTTACTGTGGCTCTGAAATGAGTTTTGAAATGGGGAAGCAGCGGTCTCCCAATGCTGATCTTCTTTCCTGGGTTGCACTGGCTACTCTGGGTCTCTTGCATTTCCATATGAATTTTATCATCAGCTGGCCAATCTCTGCCAAAAAGCCAAGGGGGGTTTTGACGGAGACTGTACTGCATCGGCAGGTCACATGGAGAGCGCTGCCAGCGCCACAATGCTGTCTTTCCATTCTTGAACATGGGATGACTTTTATTTACTTAGATCCTTGGGTTTCTTTTTTTTAAAATGTTTTATTAGTTTCCAGTACGCAACCATGAATTTTAGCTAAATCTATTCCTACCTTTTTGATGCTCTTATAAATGGAACTGTGACCCTAACTTCATTTTCCGAAGATCACTGCTGTAAGACAGAAATACAAGTGGCTTCTGCGCATCTGTCGGCGCCCTACAACCTCACCACCCCTTCCGTGAGTCCCAGCACTGCCGTATACGAGGACACCTCAGACCTCCCAGTGTACGAGACCTCGCCACTGTGAACAGAGCCAGATCTCCTTCCTTCCTTTCTCTCTAGATGTCTCTTAGAACAGGTAAGACAAGGGAAAAAACAGGAAAATCCAAAGTAGGAGATACCAAAATACTTTAACAAACTTAGTGTTACCAAAAGGCTTAAAATTTACACACACTTTAACCGAATAGTTTCACTTCTGGAAACTTATCCTAAAAATCAAAACAAAACAAACAAACAAAAACCCAAGGATCCCAGCAGCATCAAATATAAAAAACTGGAACTAGCCTGAATGTCTACACACAGGACATTCCCGGTGTACTCATATGCTGCCATGTTCTATTTCCTTAATTCAGAGATGGGTTAGACTCAGGTGGGAAGACAACAGCACTTTAAAACCATAAACTCCAAGTCACAGCTCGATTTCAGCAACATGCAAACTGCACACCCTCCAAGCCAGGAAACACAGTCCTCGGCAGCCTTTCTCATGCAGGAGAACGTTACTACTACAGCCCTGCGTTCACAGTGTATACGTCATCTCTTCCAGTCCCACTTGTGACTGCTCCGTCCTGAGAGAGGAGAGGGGCCCACGAGCACTGTTGTTCGGCGACCGGAACCAGCGGGAGCCAGCACCGGGAAGGGAGCGGCTCGGCGTCGGGCCAGCGCAGCAGCGCCCTGGCTGGTTTCCCACGCCTCGGCGTGCCTGAGCCCGGCCTGCGGTATGTCCTCTCACCCTCCTCTCCGAGGAGCAGCCCCACCCCTGTGCATGCCATCTACACCAGCTCAGTCTAACTTTCACCCTGGAGACCTAGGGCTTCAAGACAGCACAACTCCATTCTCCATTCACTAAGTAGCTACAAACCACAAAACGCAGTAGTTCCAGCCACTGGAGTCCTGCACCTGTGGCCTCCGCCTTCAGAGCTCAGATCTACGGAGTCGTAACTGGATCAGAACAGACAGGTGGCCTACAGAAGACGTGGGCAAGGAAGCGGTCCCGCAGGAGGAGCTGACCTTCTCATGGGCTCAGTACCCGCCAGGGGCAAGATGGAAGCTAGAGTGACACCACCTCGAAAGCCAAGCGCCAACACAAGAGGGTGACGGTATTTCACAGTGAGACAACGGTATTTGTGCATCAGCCTGCCAGTTACGATGCATGACGGGCACGTGTCCCATGGCCAGTCCACGGGCCGCTACCAAATCTTATGCCGCAAAGTGGCCCAGGAGCCACGTGGAGTAAGTGCCAAACAAGATGCATTTTTATAAAAAGAAAAAAAAATTCCACTGATATATTATAATATCAGTTAGTAACCTTGAGGGATTATTACATAGCAGAAACTTTGCTATGTAATTTAGATGAGTTGTCTTTTAAATGCCACAAAAACCTTCTGAGATGTGTACCCTTAGCTCTAATTTACGGACACGGAAACTGAGACACAAGCAGCACACATACTTTTGCAAAGGTCACACTAAGTGTACAGCTTCTGTTAGACCTGTTGGTCTCTGGACAGTAGGAGGTGGGAGTTCAAGTAACTGATGTGGTTTCTCCTTTCCATACCCCACCCACACCTCCAACGTGCACAGACAGTCAGAGGAAATAGTGGACAGAAGGAAGGACTGAAAATCAAGAGTCCTCGCAGACTGAATGGTCATCTACGCAGCGTGTCTGGCTCTCCATGGATAAAACAGCAGGAACAGAGCTTGTGTGGAGGGTGCAATGTTAACAATCCAGACCTCCTTCCTCCAGAAGCGCTTGCACGGAGAGATCTATTCTACCTGACTAACTCTGACGGACGCATTACAATCCGTCTTGTTACTCTGATTACACTTTCTCTCAAAGAACTGCTGTGAAAGCTGAATGATGTAAAAAGTGACCTTCGTTCTGACACAGGAATGCCATAAAACCACTGACTTTCAGTTTGCTCTTCTGCTCTATGGCGAAATACAACAGAAATGAGCTCGGAGCTGGAGCTGATAAGTAACCTTGCCCAGAGTCCTTGATAAAGACAGACTCTGAAACTACTGCTGTTTTCAGAAATGCCCTTGAGTTGGAGAGCAGAAGCACCGCAAGGTGCCTTGTTTAAAATTCGTGGACGTTCAGAACCGGCGGCTCTACAGCGGGTTACGCTTCAGCGGCAGGTTTCTGGCCAGGAGCAATCTGGAAATGCTCGCCAGTTCCCGTGCGTGAGCTGCCTGAGAAGGCGGGCGGGGAGAAGCCGCGGGGCAGCGCTGAGTGTGTGCGGGAGGCCCACGGCGGGGACGGGGCACGGCCAGCGCCCGGGGCGGAGCGAGCACAGAACCCCCCACGCAAGCCTCCTTTGTCAAAAAAAAGTGTGTGTGTGTGCGCGCGCGTGTTAAAGGTTCCTTAACTGTGCCTAGACTAATAAAAAAAGGCCTATATATAACATCTAATTTTCCAGCTTCTGAGGTGAGTTTGCATCAAGGAACCAGTGTGCGGGGGCCGCCTCTTGGGGCGCAAGGGGAACCTCCCGGGCACGTCGAGTGTGTACGGGTTTGGCTCAGGCAGAGCTTAAGTGGCATTACCGGCCCCGAGGGGCGGCGAGGGCGAGGGCGGGGGGAGCCAGCCCCCCAGGGCAGACCCGTGTGCGGGCCGCGCAGGGCACAGGAAGCATCACTCAAACGGGAAAAATGGGCTTCTCTCCTGTGTCTGGGGCCCGCGACACGCAGGTGCCGAGGTGACCCGTCCTCCGGGAGCTCGGTGCGGGGGCTGACCAAGGCCCTGGGGGGGGTCGCACACCCCCGTCCGCCCGGCGACGCCCCCTTCTGCGCCGCTAACTCCAGTCCTCGGCAGGAACGCGCCTAAAACTCACATTTTCTTTGGTTAAAAGCTACTAAAATCACAGTTAATACAAAAAGAGACAAAAGGAAAATAGAAATGAATACATTTTACTTCAGATTTTTAAGAAGATCCTGTGTTCGGACACGATCACTGCTAAAAGGGAATCTCAAGCTGACTGGGGAGCGGCACCGAGGGGTCGGGGTG
>PITA01035680.1:0-10287 GCA_004023965.1 Spilogale gracilis | reverse complement strand
CACCTTTAATAATACCTCCCATTACTTTATAGGCAAATCAAAGTGCGCGCGCGCGCGCGCACACACACACACACACACACACACACACACACACACACTCCCTCGCCTGGACAGTTAATGAAAGTGAGGACCTGGAGACGGAATCAGAAAAAGGAAGCATCGCCCTCCCCAGGACAAAAAGGGGCGGTGGCCAGCCGGCCGTCACCTGCTCTGAAGGTCTTCCAGTTTTTCGTAAAGACCTGGTGTGTTGGTGGCTTCCAGTACATTAGGCATCCTCTGGGCAGCATAAGCTAGCTCTTTAAAGTCATTGTCAATGCCTTCAAATCTCTTGGAATCCTGAAATAAACACATGGGGAAAAAAATGAACTCTTGCTTTTTTGGACTTAAAGGTCCCTCGTGAAGCAAGTCAGAAGCAGAAACCGGTTCTGGGAATGTCCTGAAATTCAAAGAAGGAAATATGCTTAGCTTGAAAGAGTAGTTCTGGTTGTAAACCGCCTTTCTTTGTTTTTTGAAAAATCACTGAGGAGTGCAAAGAGGTTTTGTGTATGTGGGTAATCTATCCATGAATGGGTCTCTTCCGTTGGAAGCTCGAGTTGAGAAATTTAAAAAATAGTTAATTCATTTATTTTTTTAAAAAAAAGAGTTATTTATTTTTGGAGAGAGTGTAGGCGGAGGGGCAGAGGGAGAGAGAGAATCTCCAGCAGACTCCCTACTGAGCACAGAGCCTGATATGGGACTCAATCCCACGACCCTGAGATGACGATTGGAGTCAAAATCAAGAGTTGGACGCTTAGCTGACCTAGCCACCAAGGCGCCCTTGTTAATTCATTTTAAAAGTAACCATATTAAGCCCACAAGGGTAACATAACATGCTTTATCTAAAACAATTCTATTTTCCATAATAAAATAACTTAAGAGAAAGGGTAGCCTTGTTTTACTTCCCCCCTTTGCCCAGTATTAGGGTTCAGCCCAATACTTGGCACCTGGGCAGAGCCTGTGGCATTATTATTATGTGACAACACTCATAACAGTATGTGCTGTGAGCCCCACTTAATTATATCCCTGAAGTGGGGACTGGGATCTGTCCCAGTTTACAACGGAGGAACCTGAAGCACAGGTAAGGTAAGGTAAGGTAATTTGCCCAAGATCCCACAGCTACAAGTGGGATAGCTAGCCCCCTCTCCCAAGAAGACTTAATAATAGGACATCAAGGGAAATTACAACTGCTCCATGAGGCATTCTGTTCCCATGAAAGATGAGAAAGTATCAACGTTATCAACGTATGGGAAATATGGAACATAACCGCTCCGATGAAAAGAGCCGTAAAGAAAATCGTAATTACACAGCAAGCGATGAAGTAAAAAAATGTGTATATATGTGAAGCCAAGTTGGGAGACATTCATAATGAATGAAAATAGTTACTAGTTAGGGTGTCAGATTATGACCAATTTTATTATGCTTTTAAATTGTCTCTGTGATTGTACTGTTAATACAAAGAAAATAAATGCGTCCCCGTATTTTGCACACGAACCTATGCCACTGTGGGGAAGCTAATGATACTAATTCTTTCTGACGTGTGGTTGAAAGTTCTCAAAAGCCTCCTCTGGAGTCTCTACCAAAGTCTCCACTTCTGCCCCCACTCCTTATTAAACTTGCTCTTCTTCAATCCCTAGCACTGGAGAGAAGTAAGATCTGGCTTATTCAACCGGGCCTCATGACAACATCTCTCTTGGAACTGTTTCTGGCTATTTTTCATTCCACATGTGTAACCTGTAATCTGCCTGAGGGCGTGAAATACGCTTTTGCGGGATGAGCTAGAAAAATACAGTGTTCTGATGGAATGCACTTTGACTTTTTAAGTGGGGCCTGACAATAGGTGGCGTTTGGGAAGCAGACTAATATGGAAACAGAGAACTTGCTGTACCCAAGGCAAACAGGAGAATGTCTGCAAAATTTAAAAAATTAAAAAAAATTAATGAATTAGAGTCCACCGAGAGGTGCATAAGCTCATGACACATTAATTAGGGCAGATTAGAAAGGGCAATCAAACACAGGGGAGGTTGTAATGAGGAGAATGTAGATTTTCACGAAATTCATTGTTAGGACCGAGTGGAAGGCTATTTGACCTGTGGCATGGGCCAGAGGTGTCACTGAGTGGCTCCTCGCTGAGAAAGAACTTACGTTTGCCTGGGAGCAAGGCTTCTTTCCAGTGGCTAGCTGCTTTGTGATCATCTGTGGAGCAACTCAGAAGCAGCTTACCCCAAACTGTGGAAGCAAATAGTTCCCACCTCCTTTTCTGTATATGCATTCAACAAACAAGCAAGCAAAAAACCCCAAAACACCAGGTTCTCCTACCTTTCTCCTACCCATCCAGGGACAAACTGATTGGTGTGCCTTTCACCTTCTCCCTTTCCCTCTGCCAGACTTCTGGGGACTTGGAGGGCCCACCTTTGTGGTAGGTGCCTTAGAGCAAAGCCAAGGCCGGCAGAGAAGGAAAGGTCTAGAAGATGCGGGAACTGGGGCTCCTCCCCTAACTCAGGTAAGGGAAGAGAGAACATGGGAGGTCCTCGGTAGATACCTGGGGCAGCTGAGCCCGGATGTCCTCGGAGCCCATGAATATGCTTTCCAGGTGAGACCACGTGCGCTGCACATGGAACCAGGCAGAGATGACGGCATCGGCCGTGGACAGCTTCTTCTGCCAGCCAGACACGTCCTCCAGGAAGAAGGCGACGTACTTGGACATCATCAGGTTCTGCAGCTGGACTTGGTTGTCCTCCAGAACCTCGATGAGGTCCTCATCCAGCAGCAGCTGGGGGATGTTCGTCCGCGGGTGGGGCTCATACTGGAATTCCCTGCCAGCCCAGGTGGTGTGCAGCTCCTTCAGGGTCTTCTCCATGGCCATCTCTTTCACGGCTTTGTCCACAATGCCCCGGACCTCGTCCTCAAAGTGGTGCAGCTGGAGCTGCAGGAGGTGGGCCAGGGTGGTGTGCTCATCCACGGTGAAGCTCGCGCCTGTGGCCTGCATCAGCTGCCTCCAGTGCCGCTCCCGGACAGCCGGGTTGTGCAGCTCGGCCACCGCCCTCAGGGAGCTCAGGGCATTCAACACCGTGCTCTCCAGGCCTGCGAACGCATCCCACGTCCTGACCTCCTTGTCGAGGTTCCGGATGTGCCGGGCAAACCATTTACACTCCCCGTCTAGGGCCTCCACGTTGACCTCCTTCCACCGGGTGGTCTCCCAGGCGTGGATGCTGGAGGTCACCATCCCGATGGTGTCCCAGAGCTCCTTCAGCTGGCACACCTCCTTCCTGCATTGCTTCAGCTGCCTGTAGTCGGGAACGTTGACCTCAAACAAGCCAGCTGCCTCAGAAATGGAAGCCATGGAAGATTCCATTCGTTGGATCTCCACATGCCTGGCATCCAGAACTTGGTGAGGGTCAGTGCTATCAAACCTATAAGACACAATGTGTTCCCTTTGTGAGTATAGTGCCCAGCTGTTCGCCTCCTGGAATCACCCAGGGAACACCAGCTCAAAACTTTGAGTGCTTATTATTTTAGTAAAGAGCAGCCACTGTCACCAAAGCCTGGGAAGAAAAGACACTCAGGGTAGGTGGGAGTGGGGAAGCGCGACCCCCTGGAGAAAAGGCCATTCAAGAGGAACATCATGCTCTGCTCTTTTCTTCACATCTGAGAAGGTAAAATGAGTCCTCTCCTTTTCCACTGCCCCCAGTTCCCTCATCCAGGTGTAAGGGGGACCGCCCCTTTGCTCAAGCTTCCTTAGGCCCTGCTTCCACTTGTGGGCTTCTGGAGCGCCTTGCGCAAGAGGGCACTGTCATGTTACTGTCCATGCTATAAAGCCAAAGCTCCGGTAAGGAGCTTCAAGGGGCAGGGGGTCTGTAAGTGAGAGACCTGGCACTTAGAAGCCCAACCCTAGACCCTATCCAGCATTACTTCCTCTGGAGCACGGGTTCTCACTCTGGGAGGCATATTAGAATCTTCTAGAAGCTTTGAACACTCTCCACACCCAGGCTGCTCCCTAGTCCAGTTAAAGCAGACCCTTCGGGAGTGAGACCCAGGCAAAGGCAGTTTGCTTTCCAGCTCTGCAGGTGGTTCCAGTGGGCCAGGTTGGTGTCCTTGACCCTGGTGAAGTTCACACTGGTGGCCTGCACTCCCTCGAGGCAACAGCACCTTCCAAGATTGGGAACCACCGGCAGAGGACCTTGAAGACCAAGCACAAGGCCCTCATCAAGGCCCTGTGTAGTCACTGTACCATTTCTTCACTGTGTCCCTCGAGTCAGGTCTTCATCTTCTTAAGTCCTTTGTCCGAGTTGTCCTTGATCTTCCTTTCCCCCACTCTGGCCTGCTCCCTCCTGTGTCCTGTGCTCAGGGCAGGCCCCCACTGCCTCCGATCTTCACCCGCTTTATGGTGCTACCCCTCCAGACCTGTGTTCCCGGCGGAGCCTCTCCTCCAACATGAGAGCCCGACAGGCAGGGGTACCCAGCTGGCTTAGTCAGTGGAGTGCACTACTCTTGATCTTGGGGGTCATGAGCTTGAGGCCCATGTTGGGGATAGAGCTTTATTTTACTTAAAAATTAAAAACAAAATACAGAACTCAACATGTAAAGGAATCCACGTGGGCAGATAACATTTCTTTGATCAGAAGCTTGCAGAATCAAGGTGTTCAAGGAGCCTCTTGTTTTCCTCCCCTAATCTCCTTTCTCCCCATCACTGATCTTAGGTTCCTTCTGTGCTCAGAAGGCTAGATATTGGGGCACCCTGACTTCAGGTGAATACCATATTCCTCTAAAACCAGAACGGGGCAGGGGCACCTGGGTGGCACAGTTGGTCAAGTGTCCAACTCTCTTGGTTTCTGCTGAGGTCATGATCTCAGAGTCATGAGATCAAGGCCCACATTGGGCTCCATATTCAGCATGGAGATTATCTGAGATTCTCTCTTCCTTGCCCTTTGCCCCTCCTGCTCACACTAATAAATAAATTTTTAAAAAATCATATTAGGGCACCATGGGTTTCATCATCAAGGGGAAAGTTGAGAGGAAACGAGTGACTGAGAGTTGGTCATGTCCTCCAGTCTAGCTTGCGTGCATATGTATGGACGTGTATGTCAGTTGGATAGTGAGGTGTGGAGGGGAGGAGGACACACAAAGTCCTGTCCCTGAACTGCCTCTTCTCAGTTGTCTTTGGAAATATTTGACTTGACGGATGGAAAGTAATCCTCATTAAAATCATTTACCTGAACCGCTCGCCACTTAAGCCCAATTACCACGCAACACAATAACAGTTATGCATCCCATTAAATTAGCGTCAGATTAACTTTGATGCTTGCTATGTTTGATTCTGCTTGTTCCATCTAAGTAGTTTTTGGCTCGTGCGCTACAGTTGTGCATTTATATCTTGAGAGAACGAGACTGAACATCATGGCATAGCTTCTCTGTTCTCCAGCTCCTGAGAGTTCCAGAGCTGGAACATGAGGTTGAAGTCTTCAGAGTTGAAGAGGGTCCTTCGTCTATATAGGCAAGGTGCTTTCTCCCCCAGGAGAGCAGTGGAAAAAGAACTAGAAGGAAAGCAATGTAATATCTTCATGGCAAGTGGTCCAGCAGGAAAGCTCACCATGCATGAGTGATCCTTCTGCTTGTCCTTCATTTCCAAAGACTAATTGTCAGGGTGCACAGGTTCTATTTTTTTCTTGCCCGGAGTGATGTACAAAGGGAAGTTTTGCCTCTTGCTGTACAAGATCTACCAGACAAACTCTAAAAGTCCACATTCTGTTTACTTTACTAATGGGGTATAATTCAGGAAGAATTATTTAGGTAAGATGTGAGCTCCTGGAGTGTTCGGGGGTGTACACAGGAGAAAATAAATGGCCTTTCCAACCATTCTTTCCTTAGCACATGTGAACACCCTTAAATCACTATCAGCTCCTCAAATATTTGGAAGAAGTGATCCTTTGTCAAACCTATTTTGAACTTCATCTACGTCATGGCATCAGTTTTGTTTATAGTTTAAATTTGTGGACAGTCATTTCCTGTAGCTGAGCACACATAAAAGTTAATTTGGCCTAAGTAGCAAAAAGAATCTCTAGGTGAGGGCAGGTAACCCTCTTCCCATTTCAAAACTCTGGTGCACATTCTCAGGATATTCACAGAGCTGATTAATGTGCCTAATAAACTGAAAGTAGTCCTCCAAGCCCTAGGGGAACAATACAGTGTAAGAACAAGAAAGCAATAGGAGGGAAGGGGGTGTAGTAAGTCTTTAAAATTGAAATAATAATGCAAAAGTGTTTTAATCTAAAAGAGAAATGTTTGGGAAGTTGGGATGAATAGAATTGAGAGAAATGGAAATTTGGTGCTCATGTGTATGGTCGCAGAAAAACCAATGACTTAGGCCTGACCTAGACATAGGTATGGAGAGAGACAGAGGAAGGAATGTGTGAACTGATTTAATTCTTGGGAAGCCAGCAGGTGGGACATGTTGACCTCAGAACTATACCTAGGTGTTCAATGACACGTATATCCTGAAACTCTCTTCCTCCAAACTGAACCTGAGATCTTCCAGTTCTTTCCATTCAGTGGCCCCCATGTTGGTGAGCAGTGGAGCACTGCCTTCCACTTATTGGTCCCAGAGGGAAGACAGAGAACTGTGCCAGTCTTCCTGCTCATCTCCTGTACTCAATCATTTCTGCCGATTCCCCTCCCAAATCCCTTCCAGATCTGTTCTCTCTCCATTGTCACAGCCATTTTTTTAGTCTAGGGCTACTGCTTCTCACCCAGGCAGCTGCCATCACTGTCCCATGGAGCACTTGACCTTGAGTGCGTCTTGCTCCATCCTGTTTTCTGCAGCCGTGGGATAGTGGTGTTTATACTGCGTTGTCCTCATGCTTAGACTCCTCAGTGGTTGATTGTGGCCAAAACCTGGTTATGTGGACTTCTCCATTCTCACTTCCATGCCCTACAATTTTCTTACTATTTCTTACATTCTCGCTCTTCTGTGCCTTTGCCTGGAATACCTTCCCACTTGTCTTTTTCTAAATGGCTAATCTGCCTTTTCCCATTGGCTCAAGCACCATCTTCTACAGGGTGTATGGACAGCTTCCTCGGGGGCGGCTCCAGTTGGCCACCCAATGAACATGTCTGAGTACTCATGTCTGAAAATCCCAACACTCAACATTGTATTTTGATGACAGTCTAGCTTGCGTGTGTGTTAAGACCACAACCTCTTCTGTCCTATGGAAGCCTGAATCAGGTGAGTCAGATGAACTGGAAGAATAGGGTCAAGCTGAACTAATGACATGTCTTAGGGCACCAATATGTCCATGGAGATTTGGTGACTAATTCTTCCCTTTACTCCAGCTACTGAAGCAACAACAGACACTATGCAAGCAAGACGGAGGACTTTCTTTCCTCCTGTCTGTTGTACTGGGCTATCTAGAGAGCCAGATTTTCTCTAGCTGTCATGCAGGACAGTACCCAAAGGGAGGGTGTCTTCAGGAAAGCTCTCTCAACCATTCACAGAATCTGGTAGCCAGCCAGCTGAAAATATTAATGGTCTTCACTGAGCTGGAGCTCATTGAGATCAAGTGCTTGGACTAAGAAAGCCCTGGGTAACCTTGATCTTGATATGGGTAAGTTGACTGGATGTCATGGCATCATTCTTTAAGGTCAAGAAGACTGCACTCAAGGTCAGGAACACTGAATGAGAGAATGCCACTAGGAGTGTGGAACATTCCTTTCACTCAAAAGGGGGAAATTCACCTCCAACTTTATGAGTTATGGAAAGTCCCTGAATCTGAGTGTGATGATTTAGCCAATTACTGTGAAGTGAAGGAGCTCAGCTAGGAATATGCTGATACAGCTCAGTGTTAAGAACTACAGAAGGAAGTCATATTCGAACACGAAGAACCTCCAACCAAGCAACCGGACATCATCCAGCATCTGACAGCCTGCCAGGGCCTAAAGAGACACCCCCTTTCTTCTTCCTCCTCAAAGCCAAGATCAATGTGAGCTTTACCTGCAATCTAATCAAGAACAGAAACTTGCACTCACAGAGGAATGCACCAGGGGTTGCATTTTAGAAGTTCAGAAATGATCTAAAAGGGAAGGAACCAGAATTAAAATCCTTGGCCGCACACAGTGCCTTAAAATGTCAAGCACATACTCACATAACACCAGACTAAGAAACAAAACGACGCATGAGTTGATTCCCACTAAGACTCCCTTTCGGCGCTAAATCCACAATTCTGCTCTAGTCCTGATGTTTTCTTGACAAGAAGAGAAACACATCACAATTGAAGTAATGTTTGCCTTTCCATGCTGCTGTGAGCAGTTCTTTTCAAAGTATTCTCTTGCACAGATTCATCTGCATGTCAAATTAACAGATGTGCATTTGGAAAACCCAGCTAAGAGGAGTAGGATCCTCCCAGCCGGCAGATACAGCGCTAAGAAAAAAGAAAACAACGCAGCTATCACATTCAAAAACCATCACCAGCTGATCAATACACATTCAGGATAGAACCATGAAGGAAGGACAACGTGTTTCCAACAGACACACAAAATCACACAAGCAAATGGTGTTGTTTGCTTTCAAGCAGTTATCAGAAGACCCTTTGGGAAACTATTTCCCCAGATATCTCTGAAGTTCCTTTTTAAAAAAAAATGTAAGGGACAGTTGATACAAAGACATTTATATCATTGCTTTCATGGTTGTTGCTCATGGTGGGCTTGTTACTATAAGCAGAATTACTCAGATAACCCACCTCCTTCACCAGCTTTGACTCTGCATGATCGGTGTTGAATTTTGACAATTCAATTGCATGTCCAAAGAAGAGTCCAGAGAATATGGCTCAGTCCCAGAAGGAGATTCGCCAACGGTTAGAGAAATAGATATCTCCTTGGAACAAGGGCACAGCTCTGAAGGCGATTATTCTAGAGGGAAACAGACTCATTTGGAACTACAGGCTCCTGCATGATTGCTTAAAAGGGAACCAGGGATGTCCCCCTAGGGCAGCAAGTCTTAAACTGGGCTGCACCCTGGAATCACCTGAGGAGCTTTACAAACTACTGATGCCCAGTCTTGGCCCCAGAGAATCTGATTTGGTCTGTGAGACACCCTGGACATTGGAAATTTTAGAGGCTCCCTAGGTGACTATAATGTGCAGCCAACATGGCACACTGCCTTAGACTCTCAGGTCATACACACATCCATCTTAGGCAAAGTTTACCCATCTCTCCTGTCCTGCCTTTTAAATACCTCCTAGTGCTCTCTCTAGCCCCGAGTAATTGGGAGACAGGAGCTGCTTAATAAATGTTTGATTGATGAGTAACAGGAACTGGTAGGTCCTTCCTGTCGGCCATGTTGGGTGACCAACGGTTCCAATTTGCCTGGAACACAGGGACTTCCCTGGAGGTATGACTTTCAGCGCTAAAACCAGAACCACCAAGGGAAAACTGGGATGGCTGGTCATTCTTGTGCCAGATACTACACACACATGTGCAAAAATTACCTCTTTCATTCTATCAACAACCTTATGAGATGGATCCTACTATTAGCCCCATTTTACAGATGATGGAACTAAAGCACAGAATTAGCTTTGTACTTTGTTTCTTTAATGCATTGTCTCCCCATGTAATATTGTTTCTTTTTTTTAAGATTTTTATTTATTTACTTATTTGACAGAGAGAGAGAGAGATCACAAATAGGCAGAGGCAGGCAGAGAAAGAGGGGGAAGCAGACTCCCTGCTGAGCAGAGAGCCTGATGTGGGACTCGATCCCAGGACCCTTAGATCATGACCTGAGTTGAAGGCAGAGGCTTAACCCTCTGAGCCACTCAGGGGCCCTGTAATATTGTTTCTTATGGGTAAGGACTCCTGACAATGAAAAGGTCTGTTACTTCTTACATAGGGCATTTTCCAGTTTGGAGTCTGCCAAGCTTATCTGTCCTAAACTGCAGCAGAGAGCGGCAGAAGGTCAGCTAGGGAAGCAGAAAGCAAGTCATGGAGCTGGACTAAGGGAGAGGACCCATCTTAGCTTACACATCAGCAGACACAGGACACTGAGAACCAGCTTGTTGTGGGAGGAGCCCTTGACATTGAGCAGTGGACGAAGCACAGACCTCTGGTACGCTTACTTCTCTACCAAGGGATGATTCTAGCTAAACTTGCGTGCATGCCTGTGCATGCATGTGCACAACGTGGACCCATCTGACACTCCCTGGTCCTATTGTTGTCTTAAGACCCCTTCTCACAAGTGGGGAGGCGTCTGAGCAGTACTAAGCA